>LPNX010104807.1:283044-300629 GCA_001517045.1 Pseudotsuga menziesii | reverse complement strand
ACAATAACAATTTCCATAAAAAGGAATTATTTCTTAGTAACACATGTATTGAGGTCTTATTTTATAATGTTTTTATTGTTGAAGACTGCAAAGATATAAACTAAATTTGTAATCATGTTTTGTATCAAAGAAAATAAAAAAAAATTGGCAAATGAAATAATATATTGTTAAATATTAGCAATATGTCACAACTGTTGCACCTACACTTGATCGAGTCGTAGTCACTGTTATAGCAGGAGAGCATTCATTGATAGCTTCAGTTTGCGGGTTTACTTTTTCCAGGTGAAAACAAAGTCCAATATATATTGCTAAAACATTTTAAAATTTAAAATTGCTTATTTCCATTATAAAATAGTTTATATATATATATATATATATATATAAACGACCATTTTGAGAATCCGGTTTTGAAAAACAAAGTTGACTCAGCTTATATATAATAAGTTTATATATATAAACGATATGCTAAACATTTTAAAATTTAAAAATACTTATTTCCATTATAAGGTTATAATTCTGACCATACTTATTTCCATTGTAAAGTTCTAATTCTGTCCATTTTGAAAAACTGGTTTTGGTATAAATGTAAATATGAAAGAGTCTATTTATATCAATATCATGAATTAAATATGTATATCAATATCATGACTAAATAGATGTGAGGATGGAAATGATAAAACGGTAGGCATGTTTGAAGGGACAACATGTTTTTTTTAATATGAAAAAGCTTATACCACTTAGTGAATGTTGAGCCGTTAAATAAATTATTGGTTGTATCTTCTATGTACCTCCATGGTCTATAGTTTATACTGCAATGTGAGGATAATCCCGTTGAGATTTGGGCAAAGCTTTAGGGTTGGGGTGGTTGCCACTTCTACATGGAAAATGCATTATAGTTTATGGTTGTATCTTCTATGTACTTCCATGGTTTATAATTTATACTGCAATGTGAGGATAATCCTGCTGAGAATTGGGCAAAGCTTTAGTGTTGGGGTGGTTTCCACTTCTACATGGAAAATGCATTATAGTTTATACTGCAATGCGAGGATAATCCCGCTGAGAATTGAGAAAAGCTTTAGTGTTTGGGTCGTTGCCACTTCTACATGGAAAATGCAACCAAGAGATATAACCAAAAAAATCAATCATTCTTAAAGCTCTCTATTAGAAGTCTCCACTATTTCATGCTTTTAAATGATGTCTAATAAATAATATTTATCCACAAAATAAACTAACAAATGTAAAAGACATATCTAAATATAAAAATAATAATAAAAATAAAATTTGATAGAAAAAAACATATCTAAATATAAACATAATAGTAAAAAAGAAATTGGATAGAAAGGAAATATAATTTAAAAAATTAAATTTTTTAAAATGATTATAGATAAATATATTTTGAGTTTTTTGAAAAGAATATAATATTAATAAGTATAAAAATAACAAAACCATAAATAAATTTTGACTAACACCAAACACATAACATAATGTTAAACCATTTTAATATTTATAAAAAATAATGTTAATATTTCAATATTTATAAAACACAAAGTTGAGTGTATATACAAAATATAACTTATAAATATAAATAAAATATAAATATTATAAAAAAAACATAAATAACACTAATTCATTTAAATTTGATGATCCATTCATGATCATGTGAATGATGAAGAAACACCATTCAAATGTGATATAATGTAGGAGTCTAAATGGTTAAACATTGAAGAACCCAAAATGGAATTTGATAGAAAAAAACATATCTAAATATAAACATAGTAATAAAAAAGAAATTGGATAGAAAGGAAATATAATTGAAAATTTTTAAAATTTAAACCGTTTTAATATTTATAATAATGTTAATATTTTGAATATTTATAAAACACAAAGTTGAGTGTATATACAAAATATAACTTATATATATAAATAAAATATAAATATTATACAAAATATAACTCAAACATAAATAACACTAATTCATTTAAATTTGATGATCCATTCATGATCATGTGAATAATGATTGAAGAACCCATGTTTATATTTCCTAAATGATGGGAAATACTCCATGTTTATATTTCAATTGAATACATCAACTATAAGGTCTAAATTGTACATTTGTTAAAACCATATCAAATAGTTTTATTAAAATATTTGTACAAAATATAACTTATAAATATAAATATTATACAAAATATAACTCAAACATAAATAACACTAATTCATTTAAATTTGATGATCCATTCATGTGAATGATGAAGAAACACCATTCAAATGTCATATAATGAAGGAGTCTAAGTGGTTGAACATTGAAGAACCCAAAAATGGAATTTGATAGAAAAAAACATATATAAATATAAACATAGTAATAAAAAAGAAATTGGATAGAAATGAAATATAATTTTAAAATTTTAAAATTTAAACCATTTTAATATTTATAAAAAATAATGTTAATATTTCAATATTTATAAAACACAAAGTTGAGTGTATGTACAAAATATAACTTATAAATATAAATAAAATATAAATATTATACAAAATATAACTCAAACATAAATAACACTAATTCATTTAAATTTGATGATCCATTCATGATCATGTGAATAATGATTGAAGAACCCATGTTTATATTTCCTAAATGATGGGAAATACTCCATGTTTATATTTCAATTGAATACATCAACTATAAGGTCTAAAATGTACATTTGTTAAAACCATATCAAATAGTTTTATTAAAATATTTGTACAAAATATAACCTATAAATATAAATATTATACAAAATATAACTCAAACATAAATAACACTAATTCATTTAAATTTGATGATCCATTCATGATCATGTGAATGATGAAGAAACACCATTCAAATGTCATATAATGAAAGAGTCAAGTGGTTGAACAATGAAGAACCCAAAAATGGAATTTGATAAAAATAAACATATCTAAATATAAACATAGTAATAAAAAAAAATTAGATAGAAAGGAAATATAATTGAAAAATTTAAAAGTTTAAACCATTTTAATATTAATACAATAAGTCTTTAAAAAAAATATAATAATACAATAAGTCCTTTTAAAAAAAATTAATATAATAATACAATAAAGCAATTAACAACATAAATAATAATTATTAAACATTAATTACTATTATTACTATGAATTCGATTTTTGGATTTTGTAAAACATTTACCAATATATTGTGAATTGTATTCATTAATGGGATGATGACGCATCTTAATTTCCACAACCGGAATTAATAAATGCAAAAGAATAAATTAATTAATCCTTGGCATTTGAAAATCAAAGGATGCGTCCTGTTTAATGTTTGTAATCATGAACATGGATCAAATTTGCACGTCATTTAAAATGGGGTTTTTAATTTCTGTCATTTTAATAAAAAATGGAGCTTTTAAATTAAAATTACACTAGAAGGGCTAAGATAAAAATTGCCCATCACAATTTTTGTGATTTCGACCTATACCAGCCTCCAAGATATTTCATATCATATTAAATGAGAAGATCCAATGCGATCGGGCGAGGCATTGTCAATTGAATTCCTGGACAAGATGATTATCAGTGGCTGCCTTCCCAATAATGCCACTTACACGGGCTTTGTCAGCAGGGTAGATTTACTGAAGTTGTTGTTCTTGTGAACGAGATGGTGGCCATAGTTTGCGAGCTCGATGTTGTCATCTACATTTCTTTGATTGATGGGCTCTGTAAAAAGGGCGAGCTCCGTTTTTCCATAGAAATGCAGATTCTCATGGTTGAGAAGGGATGGCCCCAGATGTTTTTACCTACATCAGTTTGATTCAGGGGATCTCTGATGCGGGTCTGTTGGACGAGCATCTGGGGAGTATTGCTCTTATGGAAGTTTTGTTCAGACAACAAGGTTATTATTTTAATCATCCTGGATTTGGAAATCGAAGCAAATATGGGATCGTTGGATTTGGTAATATTCATCGTGTGAAAAGAGCCTGCAAGTGTATCTGTATTTTTCCTTGGATTAGTTTTGGTCCTGTGAAGAAGAAGTCATTTTTAAGAATATGGACTCAAATTCCATGGTAAATCATGGTGGTAACAACAGCAGCAGCAGCCATGATCATTGCTGGCCCTTTAAGATGCCGGATTGGCATTTAAAGAGTCCTTGGGACTGGGAAGGTTGCACAGGACTTTATAGTATGACCGGGGATAGGTATGAGAGATTACCCATGGCTGAATGGGTTTGTTCAGAAGAGGGTTATAATATTGGGAAGGAGTTATTCCGTGGGATGAACATGGTTCATGAGTCCTTGCCCCTGTTTGAGCCTCTCATGGCTGCTGGTAATTTTACTGAAGTCATCAACGACGGGAGTTTTTCAGGCAATCATAAGGCACAATTTCCTCTGGATGTCAAGATTCATTAGAATCCTTTGGCTGAGGGTTCTGTGAAAAGCGAAGGCAATGGATTATTGAAAGGTTGGCTTGTAGAAGGGGTTGCAAATGGTGGCAATTTTCTTGGGGGTTCCGAGTATAGCCATTTTGGTCAGAGAAATATGGTGGTAGTTGGCTTGGGTGGGACTCAAGAGGAATGACAATTATCAGAGTGCTAACGAGGGTCCCATGAGAGATAACATTAATGTCATCAAGGATGTTCAAGGGGATTTCTTAACGTTCCTTAAGCTAGGAAAGCGGCAGCATTTTGGAGACTCTGTGAATCCAGCTAAGGTAATTAATCCAATCATTGGTAATAGCACTGGCGATTGCATTTATAAGACCGTGCAACCTCCCCGTTGTCAAGTGGAAGGATGCAACGTAGTGTTGGAAAATGCAAAAGAATATCACAATAGACATAAAGTCTGTGAAATGCATTCCAAATCCCCCAAAGTCATTGTTCTTGGTACTGAGCAACGCTTTTGTCAGCAGTGTAGCATGTAACTAACCAGGAGACGGTTGCACCTCACTATTTTTTTTCTTTCTGAGTAGGTCAACATGGATCCATACATACTAAGTATATAATTTGATAATACACATGAATAATTGGGTGTTGTGGTCCCTATCTAGATTCTATGGCATAGAAGAATTTGACAACGCAGAGAGAATTTGTAGGAGAAGGTTGGCGAGATACAATGAACGGCGGAGGAAGAACTCGTTAGATTCATTGGCCAACTCCGGTAGCCAAGGTAATTTTATATAAATTTTCCTTTCCTGTTACTGTAAGGCGGAGATGTACATGCATTCAAGCACAAGTTCATTAGTTGACAACCTATTACTTTTTGAAGACTTTAGTTTTATATTTGTCAGAGGATAATTCTCTGAATTGACTCTATGAAACTTTCAGTTGATGACTGTGCAAAACCTCCATTGTTTATTCTTGAGGTCTGCATCTTTTCGATACTTTATCAATTTCTCAGTAATCTCAAAACATTCAGCTTTGGTTGCTTCTGCTTCCCCTATAGATTTTATTTTATGACTGAAGCTTCGGAGTTCTAGCATAGGCTGCCTCTTGTTTTGAATTCCTTCAACGCCATCAAGAATGGTATCTTAAGTGAGCACGTTTTTTCATCCTCAATCCATACTTCTGAATTTATAGCCATAGATTGTACTATCCAGCTTGACCATCTGTTTTGAGTTCCTTTTTTATTATAAATCTTAAAGTGTCTGAGCAATTGTAGACTTATTCCCCAATCAAATAGATTGAACACAATGTAGGCAAGGATATACATTCACTTGTGCAATTTTACAAATCCCATTAAAATGACGAATCCCATTTTGCAATTTAATTTTTTGTTTTTAATTTTTGTCATCAAGTAAATGAAATGTACAATTAATTTATTACTGTCATTTGAAATGTAATGCCAAGGTTTACCAATTGATGGCGGGTGACCTCCTAGACTGTCAGCGAGGGGAAACAGGTAATTAATTTAAAGGAGGCTTGTTGATTTGTTTCTTTGAATTTGGATTTCATTTTAAAGGAGGCTTCTGGATTTGTTTCTTTGAATTTGGCTTTGATTTGATCCTTAGCTGTTTCATTAATCCTTGTTCCCAATAAATGAATCATTCTTAATCAAAGCGACCCAAGGCATACTCGAGGCATATTTTATGGCTACCTGGGAGGGCGATGTAATTCCGGAATGGAATGTGGACTCTCTTGGAGTGATTGGAAAGGTTGTCATAATTATACTAATAATTATTCACTTATCCCCAACTGTTTCATTAATTCTTGTTCCGGTTAGAGACTTTCAGCCTGGAAAAAATAAATTAATAGTTCTTTTCAGCCAGGAGACCGATGTGTCAAGAGGCTAATTTATCAGAGTGACCCGAGGCATACCCAAGGGATATTTATATTTCCAAAAGCATAGACTGCATAAATTTGCACAACAAACCTACAGGGTTTTGAAAAAATAGGTATCTTGTACAAAGATGTAGTATATGTTTCTGAATCCTATATTTACAATCACCATAGGCCATAAGAGCGTAGAACAAAATAGACTGTTCCTTTAATTTATTAGTTAACTTTACTTTAATGGCCCTAATCTATGGCCTATGTTCCATAGTTTCCAGAGATTATGGTATTTGGCTCAACATTTTGGAGCTAAAGTGGATTAAATTTAAAGGAGGCTTGTTGATTTGTTTCTTTGAATTTGGATTTCATTTTAAAGGAGGCTTGTGGATTTGTTTCTTTGAATTTGGCTTTGATTTGATCCCTAGCTGTTTCATTAATCCTTGTTCCCAATAAATGAATCATTCTTAGTCAGAGGGACCCCAGGCATACTCGAGGCATATTTTATGGCTACCTGGGAGGGCGATGTAATTCCGGAATGGAATGTGGACTCTCTTGGAGTGATTGGAAAGGTTGTCATAATTATACAAATAATTCTTCACTTATCCCCAGCTATTTCATTAATTCTTGTTCCGGTTAGAGACTTTCAGCCTTGAAAAAATAAATTAATAGTTCTTTTAAGCCAGGAGACCGACGCGTCAAGAGGGTAATTTATCAGAGCGACTCGAGGCATACCCAAGGGATATTTATATTTCCAAAAGCAGAGACTGCATAAATCTGCACAACAAACCTACAGGGTTTTGAAAAAATATGTATCTTGTACAAAGATGTAGTATATGTTTCTGAATCCTATATTTACAATTGCCCCAGGCCATAAGAGCGTAGAAAATGAGTTATCCTAAAACTAACCTCTGCTACAATTATTAAACAACTAATGTTGGTATTAGATAGATGGTAGTTGGAAGCAACCTGAAAACTAAACTATTCCGCCTTGGCGTACAGGGCCCTAAACTAACGGAAAATAAAAACTAAAAACTAAAAAGTTAAAATAAGAAGCAAGCTTATGTGTGAATGTCTATTGTTTAGTGACTTATGGTATCTAAGTACAATCACTGAACACACTAATTTTGAAATCGTTTACCTGGTAAAACAATTAGTACCTTATTTCATGTCAACAGCTTAAATGTGGAGCATTCAGACTTCCTAAAGATTTGAAATGATAATGCTAAGCTAAGATTTATGCCCTTTAGGGTTTCGAAAACATACGCCGAACTTGTTTATGGAGCTTACCTCTAATGTGAAACTAATATTTATTTAATTTAATAACCATTTGCAAATGTACCGTAAAACTAATCTTGTGAATGTGAAACAAATGTGAAACTAATTTTTTATTGGTTGAATTTAAATGGTTCCAAAATGCTTTTAGTGTTGGATTGCATTTAATAGACTGTTTAAAAAGGAATTATACTTTCAATCAATATCGGATAATATAGCTTACTTGTGATTCGAACTACAATACTGCTCCAATACTTTACATGAAACTCCATGTTGGGCAATAGGGCAGACCCGGGTTTAATCCTTTTATGTCGCACCAACAAAAGACCCACAGTGTTGGCCCTTTCGGCAACAACCTGCGCGCAGGTTGCAGTCTCACCCGAAACAGCTATGGGGTGCCACAGAATCAGGTTTCTGCAAGCAGAGAGGGATATTACTGTACCTTAGCCTTTAATAAACTTATTAATCAATGATTACACAGCTTTATCATTCACTCATATACAACTTCGTAGATAGATAAACAACTGTGACTTGCTTAACCCACTCCAGGGAATTCATAGCGAAGCTTGTTATTAGCAGTGATCTAATTTATCAAATGTATATAGTTATTAATGCATAAAAGATAACATAAAGAGAAACAACATAAAAAAAAAACCACAACACCAAATATAACGTGGTTCACCCCCAGTGTAGGGGCTACGTCCACCAAACTGTGTTTTATTCAACTTGCTACAAAACCACAGTTTGATTTGCGCACTCAGCTGCAGATCCCTTCAGTCCTTAAAAGCCGTGCACACATTAGTAGGCCTCTGCGCACACAGCTGTAGATCTTTCCTTAATCTTCTTACAAAAACCCTCTGCGCACACACAGAGGTTGTCCACGCACATAGCTAGGACTTAACCTTTCTTACACAATCAGCCTTAGCTTCGCCTTTCTTTCTTTACATAAAAAATCCTAACCTCTCTTATTTACCCTAGTGCCTATTTATATCACACTATTTACAAAAACATGGATTCAAACCATGGGCACCCAAAACCCTAAACCCTGGTCTTAAGCCGCGGGTTTATTACAATAGAGGACTTTGACTCAACCCCCGACACCCCTAAGACTATTTTGAGTCAAAACCCACGGAGTTACCCATCTTAAGGACCGTTGAGGTGCGCGCCCCAACAAGCCCCTAAGACTCACCAGTGTCCCATCCCGGGGCACTTATCTGCTCGGCTGGTGGTAAAATTTGCTTGGCGAAGACACTATGCGTTGGTTCCTGGAATCCTTCCTGCTGGTTGTTGGCTGCCTGCTTCTTTCCTTTTTGATATTTATACTGAGCAAGGCCTTGTGGATCCATCTACACCCCCATCCCTTGCTCGGGTTGGCAACACTTAACCATCCACAGCTTGGGGTCCCCTGGAATTGCGTGTCACGCTGCATAAGACACACAGCTGCCACGGTTCTGCTATGCCGGAAGATTTCAGGGCGGGGCTCCCCAGAGTCGTTTGGTGAGGTCTTATGGCCTTCGTTGCTCCACGTTAGAGCGAATTTGTGCCTGCCTTCGCCTAATTTAGAGCGAACTTTTGCCTGCCTGTGTACCTAAGTCGAATATGACTGTACTGGTGGATTACTCAAAAGGTTCTGCAGACCTCTCTCTCTGAACTCTCGTACTAGCTTTTAGACTTCACAATTGTTTGACATGGCTCCAGTCGAGCAAACTCCCAGAAGTGCTTCGAGGAAAATTTCACAAGCCAATGTAGCTGACTTATAGAATTCCATTACAAAGTTTGTCAGCATAGTGTATTAATGACACCAAATCTGCTTGAATGCCAAGAATCTCGTCACACTCGGCCTCAGATTTTCCCAAAATCTCATAATTACAGGTATTGAGAGTAGCTCACGTGCCGCTGCCACCAATTTCATTTTGTCCCATCCATCACATTCTACGCTGCGACACAGTTGGAACCTACGACACAACGACCACCTTCCACTTCGACACAGTATGACCCTATGACCCCTGACCAACCTTCAACTTTCCATACTTCAGCCTTCAGACCGCGACATTCCCTAGTGTTATGAGTAGCTTCTCTTATGGTCCAGTACCCGATTTCAGCTGTTCTGGGTACGTAGACTATTCTTTCATGGTGCTACCTCCGATTCTGAGTACCTGGCCTGTCCCTGTACTTTTTTAGACGACTCCCATTTATCATAGAAGGGAAAAGTTCGCCATTTAACTTAGCTAGCTGGACTGCGCCCCCATTAGTAACTTTCTGTACTATATATGGGCCCTTCCAATGTGTCTTGAAATTTCCTGGGAACTTCATGAATTTGCTGTCGTAGAAGAGCACAAGATCACCCTGCTGGAATTGTTTCTTCTTGATGTGTCTATCATGCCACGCTTTTTCTCGAGCTTTCTGCACCTGTTGCTGGAAACCTACAATAAATGTATCTTCTTCGAGTTCTAATATCTGTTTCAGTATTTCTGTCATTATGGCTGGGTCATCCATCTCGGTGAAAGCAGATATTCTGAGGCTGGGAACAATGTATTCCATGGGCATGACGGCTTCTTGCCCATAAACCAATCGAAAAGGTGTATGGCCTGTCAACTTTTTGCAAGTAGTTCTGTAAGCCCATAGCACTACTGGAATTCGAAGGTCCCAATCATTTCTGTTAGCATTACAAATCTTTGTCAAAGCATGCTCAAGGATCTTATTAAAATCTTCGACAGTCCCATTTGCTTGTGGATGATAGGCTGTACTTTTATGATGGTATACTTGAAATTCTTCAGTCAGCACTGCAATAGTTTTATTTAAGAAATGTGATCCTTGATCACTCATAAGGACGCGAGGACACCCAAACCTGGATAATATGTGATCGAAGATGAATTGCGCAGCTGTAGCAACGCTACAGTTCTTGACTGGTTGGGCTTCAGCCCAACGGGTAAGGTAGTCAGTAGCTGTAATAATATATCGCGCTCTGGATTTCTTCGCAGGGGGGTTGATAGGGCCGACAAAGTCAATAGCCCATTTGTCAAAAGCTTGTAAGGTTACCTGCGGAACTAGGGGCATTTCATCCCGCCTGGATGGTTTTCCTGTCCTCTGACAGACGTCGTAGCTGTGGCAATATTCTCTTGCATCCTTATGAACTGTGGGCCACCATAGGCCGGCTGTCAAAATCTTCTGTGTGGTGGATTTCCCTGCATAATGACCTCCTGCTGCACCAGAGTGTGATTCAGCCAAAATTAGTGGCCGTTCATGCTCCAAGATGCATCTGCGCAGTATTTCATCTGGTCCCATTTTATACAGCTGTCCCGCTATTAAGGTGAAGTCCGCTGCTCGAACCACCAACTGCTTCTTCTGCTGTGTGGTCATCTCGGGGGGTGGAAAACCTGTAGAAAAGTATTGAAAAATATCCTGAAAATATTCATCAACCATCTGTATAGCAAATAGCTGGGCATCAGGAAGACCTTCGTCCACATTGGTAGGTTCTTTGCCTGAGTCGAGCCTCGACAAGTGGTCAGGTCCCAGGTTAAGTCTTCCAGGCTTAACAATGATCTCAAAATCATATTCTTGGAATAGGATCAACCACCGACATATTCTTCCACCTAGCACAGGCTTGTTAACCAAATACTTCAAAGCAGAATGGTCAGTAAACATCTTAAAATGAGATCATAGCAGATAATGTCGAAACTTCTGTAGTGCATATACCATAGCGAGACCTTCGCGTTCTGTCGTAGTATAATTTTTCTCTGCTATGGACAATTTTCTGCTTGCAAAAGAGATAGGGTGATCGATATTACCTACTCCTGGCTGAGCTAGCACAGTACCCAGAGCAATGGAGGAGGCGTCGACATGCACATGGAACTCTTTGTTCCAATCAGGAAATACTAGAATATGGGCGGTGACCATTTTTTCCTTTAAAATATCTAAGCTTGATTGACACTCCGGTGTCCACTCGAACTTGATATCTTTCTTCAGCTGCCTCTCCAACAGAGCGGTAATCTGAGCATAGCCTTGGATGAATTTCCTATAGTAGCCGGTGTGACCCAGCGTCGTGCAAAGTTGTTTGACGGACTTCGGGGGTGGCAGGTTCACAATGATAGCGATCTTCGTAGGATCCATCATCAATCCCTGCTTACATACAACGTGACCAAGCAGAGTTCCAAAAGGTGCACAAAAGATACACTTTTTTAGATTCAGGGAAATCTGGTGCTGTCTACACTTGTTCAACATAAGTCTCAAACTGGTAATATGGTCTTTTACTAGCCCAAAAATGGTCCAATCATCAAAGTAAATTTCTAGAAATTTATGTATGTATTCCTTAAACGTGGAGATGACTACTCTAGAAAATATAGCAGGTGCATTCTTTAACCCAAAGGGCATGATAGTATACTGGAAGGATCCCATTTCGGTAGCAAATGTTGTCTTGTGTCGGTCTTTTGGAGCGATTCGGATCTGATGGTAGCCAGAAAAACCATCGGTAAAAGAGTACACTTCTTGACCCCCGACATTGTCGAGCACTTCGTCTGTAAAGGGGGTGGGAAAAGGATCATGCATGCAGGCATCATTGAGTTTTCGTAGGTCTACACAGATTTGGATTTCACCCTTAGTCTTTTTCTCCTAGACCACCATAGGACTGAACCACTCAGATTCCTCAACAGGCTCAATTATTCCTACGACGAGCATCTTATCTAGCTCCACCCTAACCTTTTCTTTATACTTCGGATTCAATCTATAAGGACGTTGTTTCATAGGTTTGGCATCGGGTTTCAAAGGAATCTTCATTACGCCAATATCACCCAGGATACCCTTCATTTTGGAAAACTTTGTTGGAAAGAGATCTTGGTACTTATGGAGAAGTTGTGTTACCTTGCTGACCATTTCCTCATCCCAATAGTCACCGATTGTAGCAAGCTTAGGCTGTGATTCGGATCCAATGTTAACTGTGCATGTCTTCAGGGGCTGAGTGAATTTCGAGGCTTTGACTGCTGGTCCATGTACGTCGCAGCATCCTTCTGACTCAGGGATAGCGATGTTGCGTGGGTCATCATCTTCGTCAAGTGTGAAGTTATAACATTCGACTGCGTGGGCTTCCTGTGTGGGCCAATCAGGTCGATGTTCTAGAACTTCTTGGTCATTAAATACCTTAGTGTGGATGATCCTGATAGCTGCATCTAGTGCTAGACAGACATCATTAGTAGAGAAAGTATGCGTAAAACTATGAACAAGACAGTCCCAACTTACAGTATCTTGGCGGAGCTCAGCCTCCACGTACCAATTTTTTGCTATTGGTTACAACGTGTGCACAAATCTATGTACCCATTCATTTCGAGGGACATACTTCCATGCCTCGTAGCACTGTGCCAAATGTTCCTGAGGATTAGAATTTCTGTTAAACTTGCTTCCCAGCTCCTCCGTCGGGCCCTTAAATCGTAGGTACAGGAGCTTCTGACAAGCTTACCAGCTAAGGATCTGTTCCTTATGGGCCTTCCACCACCTGGCTACTGTGGCTCGAAATGCAGAGTCCAGAGCTTCTAGTGTCTGTGACTCAGGTATCAAGCCGGAGAGCTGTGCCATGAACGGTTCAGGATCGGTCAAGCCATCAAAAATAGGTAAAGTGTTTGGTTGTGAATTGATCCATCTAAGGGATTTGGTAGTATGGGCACGGCTGCACCCATGGGGCTCATGTAAGTGGTTCTGCCAGCTTTCTAAGTCATCTTCAGAGTCCATGTTACAGGAGCTACCAGACTCCCAACCTGCGGCAGGAGGATCCTCAGAACCTTCTTCCTGCGCAGTGATAGTGTAGATGGGCTCCACATCATCCTGATCCTCTTGTCGGAGTGGTTCTGTGTACTGTTCCCCTTGTGAGGGATCCAGGGGTAGAATGACTCTCAAGTCTCTCCCCTCGAAGATCATCTGTCTCTTCTTTAGGTTAATAACTGCAGCATTTTCCATTGCCCTTCAATTCCTAACAAGGCTGGGTAGGGATTGCTGTCATCAACGATCTCAATTACTTCGAATTCCACGACAGTACTGACCCCGGCAATATCTATTTGGACACTCAAGAATCTTCCTAGAGGCACGATCCTTTGCTGGTTGGCTAGTCTCATCTAGATAGGGGACCAGGCGAGGGTGGGTTGTCCCATTTGTTCCCAGGTTTGTTTAGTTAACACATTTACATCGGACCCTAAGTCCAAGATAACATCAGTCATATCGTATGCTCCTATTTGAGCATTCAATCTCATTTCCCTGCCGGTTCTGCCGACTCTATGAACAGTTTTGTCCTGACTAGAACTTTGCTGAGGTCCACAGGAAGCAATGACTTTTTGTAACTCAGTCAGAGCATCCCGATCTCTTAAAAGTTTGAGGCAACTCTATAAAAAGGAGGAGAGGGTACTTACGTTACCCAGCGAGGCTTCCTGGGGCTGCGAAGATAGTTGCTGTGGTTCCGCAGGTGCAGTGGATGTGCTAGGGCCAGCAAAATCTTTCTTGGCTTCCATAAATGTCTCTCTTTCTCTTGTGATATCAAATGCTGGGACTTTCGTAGGAGCCTTACGAACCCAAGCGTCGGCAGGCTGTTTTTCTGTACTCTGTGGGTGTGTCGTAGCACCACTCCATGTGACAACATTGACGGTTGTGGCAGGTCTGGGCTTAACTGAAATCATCTGGATGTTCTGCGTAGGGGTACTCTGTCGTGCCTGAATCTTAGCTATGAGCTGCGGGCACTGCTCAATCACATGATCTACCGCGCGGCAGTATCAACATGTTGTAGTGGGGTTCCGACAGTCGCGAGCCAAGTGCCCAGCTTGGTTACAATTGTAACACACCAACTGGCCTTGGCCTCTTCCGACCATACCACCACGGCCTCCAGAAGAACCTCTACCGGAGGCACCCCCTTGGTAACCGTAGCTATCATTACTTGGGCCATCATTGCACACCTGATAGGCATCATAGGTGTGGCACTCATCCTCATTATGACCTATAGACTTGCAGAAATTACAGTAGGGGTTCTTAGGTCCTTGTCCATACCTTTGCAGCAGGTAACAGTTCTCGGGCCGGTGCTGACCTGTCATTTGGCAGAGCTCACAATATAGGACTTGTGGTGGAAATGGGTTCGGCGCACCTGTATGCAGGTACTTGCTTACCAGAGGGCATCGTTCCTTGTCGTGACCTTCGGTCTGAAATTGCGTACACCAAACCTCTTCGCGATCGGGTTTCCCCTTCTTCATCTTGTGAAGTTCCAGGGCCAGCATTGCTAGCTGCGCTTGGATTTGAGCAATACCAGAATCATCGCCGACGGGGGCAGTCTCTAGCTTCATTGCGATTTCCAGAGCCTCTTGCTGGTCAACAACCTTCTGTTGCATGAGGGGAGTTCTGATATGTGGTAATAATGCTTCAATAAACCACTCCTTGTGCTGCGCAGGACTAATGGTAAAGCTGACTTGGTCCAGTAGAACTTTGAATCTCTGGTCAAAGTCCCACACTGATTTGCCGCGCCGCTGTTGAATCTCTTTGAGTTCAGTGATGCTATGCGATTCTGATTTAGGCTTCTTAAATTCTTTGGTTATGGATGCCTTAATCTCATCTAACATAGGGCTCTGAGTACTGGAGAATTTCATGAACCAGGTCAAAGCCCAGTCCCGGAAAGAAGTAATGAGCTGCGCGGCTCTCACATCCGGGTCTGTAATTTTCTTCGCATTCCATACTGCTTCACATAAAAACCAGAACTACTCTGGGTCCTCTGATCCCGTGCCTTTGAAGATGGGGAGCTTAATGTCATCAACTAGGTGGGACATGGGGGTTCTAGGAGGGTTGGGAGGGGGACCGGATGTCGATGGGGGGGGGTTTACGGGGGCAGATTGACTTGTGGCCGGAATACTCAGACTTGGTTGACTGTCAGACTGCGATGGAATTTCAGGGGTAACAGGGCTTCGCTGCAGGGTGACCGGAGGGTTTCCAACCGAAGGATTTTCTTCAGAGTCTGACCCTTCAGGATTTATAGGGGATGACACAGTAGCCTGGCCTAAGGAATAGGAGTCAAAATCTCTTTTGTACCTTTTTCCATTTCGTAGCAAACCACTTTGCTCGTCGAAGGTATTATCACTTGCAAACATATGTTAGTACTACTAAGCTAGCAGTCTGATTCAAACAACAATATACCCTTTTCAGCCAATAGTATTTTAATCCTCAAGCTTAATGAATTCAAAAACTTACCACGGGGGCCTTTGAAGAACTGCCGTTTAGCTTCGCTGAAGGAGGTACTTGTGTCAAGGGAAAACTCTGTCATGAAGGCTTCCAATGTTCGCGTCGTCCAGAAATCAACAGCGCGGGATACCTCGTTGTTCACGTGTTGCACAAGATTGACCCTTGCGGGGGTCCACGTGGGAACCCGTCGAGCTTGGAAGTTCGTCCCTCTCTCTGTTAACCTAGACAACCACTGGTACAACTCTATGTGGATACTACCAAAGGAAATTTCATAAGCATCACAAAAAACATACCTTTGTAAAAAGTCACGTGCGCTACAACGCGGATTTGTGTTCTTTTGTTGCGCGAATTTCAGATAAGTCTCAGCAAACCAATCACCGATTTCCATCACAGAGGGCCTCCAGAACATAGCCCGCGAGGTACGATGTAAACCCCTCTTGAGCAGATACTGAGTTCAATCGGCAATGGAACCAATTTGTTGGGCAATAGGGCAGACCCAGGTTTAATCCTTTTATGTCGCACCAACAAAAGACCCACAGTGTTGGCCCTTTCGGCAACAACCTACGCGCAGGTTGCAGTCTCACCTGAAATAGCTATGGGGTGCCGCAGAATCAGGTTTCTGCAAGCAGAGAGGGATATTACTGTACCTTAGCCTTTAATAAACTTATTAATCAATGATTACACAGCTTTATCATTCACTCATATACAACTTCGCAGATAGATAAACAACCGTGACTTGCTTAACCCACTACAGGGAATTCACAGCGAAGCTTGTTATTAGCAGTGATCTAATTTATCAAATGTATATAGTTATTAATGCATAAAAGATAATAGAAAGAGAAACAACATAAAAAAAAACCACAACACCAAATATAATGTGGTTCACCCCCAGTGTAGGGGCTATGTCCACCAAACTGTGTTTTATTCAACTTGCTACAAAACCACAGTTTGATCTGCGCACTCAGCTGCAGATCCCTTCAGTCCTTAAAATCCATGCACACAGCAGCAGGCCTCTGCGCACACAGCTGTAGATCTTTCCTTAATCTTCTTACAAAAACCCTTTGCGCACACAGCTGCAGAGGTTGTCCACGCACACAGCTGGGACTTAACCTTTCCTTACATAATTAGCCTTAGCTTCGCCTTTCTTTCTTTACATCAAAAATCCTAACCTCTCTTATTTACCCAAGTGCCTATTTGTATCACACTATTTACAAAAACATGGATTCAAACCATGGGCATCCAAAACCCTAAAACCTGGTCTTAAGCCGCGGGTTTATTACAATAGAGGACTTTGACTCAAGCCTCGACACCCCTAAGACTATTTTGAGTCAAAACCCGCGGAGTTACCCATCTTAAGGACCGTTGAGGTGCGCGCCCCAACACTCCAATACTACTCCAATAGTTCACAAGAAACTCCAATACTACTTCAATACTACACATGAAACTGATAATTAGACTAATAAAACATTGCAACCAAATATTGTTCATGCTTAAAAACAAAAAAAATGAAAATAGAGTTACCTGATAGTTACGCGGTTCGGCTTGGTTGTCCTACTTCTTATATAGCCTTCAAACCCCATGAAGCAGAGCGAGTGGAGCTACACGCGTCGTTCAATCCCAGAACTGTAACTGAACTCTAATTGAACTATACGCGGAATGACTCCATCCTGCCACCCACGCGTCATGCTTCGCAAGGGGAGCTACATGCGTCGTTCAAATATCGGAACTGTAACTGAACTCAAACTAAAATCTACGTGGAATGACTCCATCCCGCCACACATTTAATTTTTAAATACACTGTTAAATCCCTAGTTTAAAGATCAGACGACGATCAAATAGATCCCGACTGTACAAATGTCAG
>LPNX010104807.1:245233-282621 GCA_001517045.1 Pseudotsuga menziesii | reverse complement strand
ATTGTTTATTTTGAATTTGTAATTAGTTCATAAATTAGATATTAACAGCTTGTCTGTCTCATCTTCTTGCAATCTAAGAGGATCATTCCTCTTACACTCCAAATTGTAAAATATAATTAAAAAATTCCAATCTTTTTTTAATATTTTGCATAGCACTAGTCTAAATGTTAGATGTTTTCAACCTTTAGTAGAAATTTTAGATTAACTCTTGAAAAAACATATGATAGTTGTTAAACTTGTATAATTTTGGTGTGGAAGGTATTTGGGGATGCTGAATCCATTTATGCCTTCAAAAACATGCTTCATATTTTGTAAAAAACAATTAACCAAATTCTGATAAAAAATCACCAAAAATCCAAAACCTCTAACAAATAGACTACTCATTTTGCATATGTTTTAAGCTTTCATCTTGGTTTTGAGCTCCTAGGGATTAAGGTATGAGGGGCAGGGTGGAGGCAAGAGGGATTGATCGATTGGAATTTCCTCAATTCATGGAGTTTTTTACTCTATTTGTTCTTTTTCTTGCACCTCGTAGTTCCACATACCTTCTTTTGCATTCTTATGACATTCCATGAGTACACGATCGTGGATGCATTGGACAAGGATTTAACAATGAAATCATGTACGTAGTAGGTAACGAACCACATGTTGGAAATTTATCTCCAATGCAAATAATGACAAATGCCCCAAGGTCTAGGGATGGTTAACCCTAACATAGAATAAGGGTTGAAGAAATTCTCTCGTTTTAGGCAAATAACCTCCCCTAGAAAGGCAATAATGTGTTGAAGCTTGGGCCAACAAAATAGAGTGCCAATAATGTGTTTGAAGATTGGGCTAACAAAATTGCAATGCGAGTTAGGGGAATCAACCTATAACTGTTAGGATTATAGAATCATCCCTTGTCCATATATAGTATATTAGATCATTTTTCCTAACTCAGGAGTCATTTGCTTGAGGTTGGTGCCACCATGATAATGGGTCCACTAGTGCCATTAGGTCCCCTGGGGCCATTGGTGCCATTGGTGGCACCGGTACCAACCACTAGAGTGTGGAGAACACATATAGAGGTTAACTGATACTTACTACATGTTCATGCATCCGTTAATGTTCCTCTGAGACCAATCCCTACATTTTAGGAGCCACTCTACCTGCCACCAGCAGCCTCCATCACTTGGTTGTGGTAGGTAAGTAGTTATGCTAAGTTAACTTGTAGTTACATTCAGTTAGATGTTTTTCAGTTCAGTAGGCACCTTTTCTCATCCACCTCATTAGTTTAACTGGTTTAACTAATTGATAGACTGGATTAGACATCTGGAGTTAGACTAGTGAGCTCCGATAGTGATTTAGACACTTCTAGTTAGCCAGTCAGTCAGGATTGAGTTTGTATATTTGAATCTTATCCACATGATTCAAATTCTCCTTATTGTAACATTGTTGTATACTATTGGGTTAACTAAAGATTAATATTGTAATTTACTGATCAATTCTTATCAGATTTGTCTCAAATTTGTTTTGTTCAGTGTACATTGTTCTTGAGATTCCACTACATAATCCACTTCACAATTGCTCTAATTTTTTTGTAGATCAATAGGTCACAAATTAAAAATGGTATCAGAGCCTTGTTCAGGTTAGCAGCAAGTCTGTCCGATCTCCATTGTACACCAGAAGCAACTGGGTTTCCAAATAAATCTTGCAATTTTTTCCTTGCTAACTCTAGATTCGTCCAGATAAGTCTATACAGGTGTCACAAACCCTGAGAAAGTGTACATGTCGAGGTGGAAGGATTGGAACTGACATGATTGCGAATTGATTTTGGTTTTTGTAGTGATACTTGTAGGCACCTACGTAGCTTGTTGAAGAATTAACTAATCAACAAAAATATTGATGGACTCCTCACCTCTTATACCCCAAATCCTTACACCCTTCAACTATGTTGATTGGAGGGAAGATATGTAGGCCTCCTTACACAAGTTTGGCCTGCTTAGGATGACAATGGATAGAGAGACAGAGCCCCATCACCCTATTGAGAAAAATAAGTTCTTGAATTGGTTGGATGAAGCCTTTGTCTTCGTATGCACTCATATCTCCCGATATCTTCTGTTTCGCCTTGAGGGAATGAATACTCTGAAGGAAGCTTAGGAGAATCTTGAATCATTGTTTGGAAAACAAGATGAGCTTTGAGGGCACATATTGGAGAATGAGCTCATTGCATTGCAGCCTGACAGTTTCAAAACTATCCAGTAGTTTTTCACAAAATTCAAGTCACTAGCACTGCAACGTAAACAATGCAGAATAGAGAGGAAAGATGAGAAACTGGTTCTATCAGTATTGAGCAAGTCTGGCTTAGAGTACTCTTTCTTTTTCTCTACATTCCATTTTGGAAGATCTTCCATCCCCAATTGAAAGATTCATTCTATAGATGATTTTGTTGAGTCCTTAATACAGGAGGAGGATAAATTGGTTCGAATGGGAGTGATTCAAACTTCCAAGAATCAAGCTCTCTTGATGTCAGACTCGAACAATGTGCAAGCCAAATATAAGCACAAGGGGAATGAGCCTAAAGCCACTAATTAGAAGCCAAAAGAGAATTAGAGATCTTCCAAAGGAGCCTTGGGTTCCAAGAAAAAGAAGAAATTCGAGAAGACTTAGTGTCCATACTATATGAGAGGCTTTCATCCTGAAAGCCAATGCATGAAGAAGCAAATCGACGAACTGCCAGCACTCCTTGAACAGAACAATATTTCCCTTCCATAAGGAGCAAAGAAGCCTGATGTTGGACCACCGATAGAAGATCATGAGAGATGTCATGCCTTGCAGGCATGCCTTACTCAATCAAAACTTACTTGATTGATTCTAGAGCATCCAACCTCATGGTTTCCTCTAAGGAATCCTTCTCCACTCTCACTCTATCGGGAGGACCTAGCATTCACATGGGAAATGACTCCCAAATCCCAGTTGCTGGGGGAGGTTTAGTTAAAATCCAACATAGTGAGTTCAATAATTTTCTCTATGTTCCCTCTCTTGCAACAAATCTATTGTCTATTTATCATATGAACCATAGAGGCTCTCCCAAGAGAGTTATATTTGAATTTGACTTAGTTGAAATCATAGAAAAAGCTACTAGAACTCATAGCAAAAGGGATAGCTAATCATGCCTCAAAGGTATATGATTTCTCCCTGCTTGTTTCACATCCAACAACTTTATTGACTCATGCCAACAACACCAGCAAGCTATGGCATGAGATATTTGGACATCTCAATTTCAAATATCTCCAGCAACTCCACAATGAAAAAATGGTTGAAGGCTCGACTCTCATCCAAACATTAGATGGAGTATGTCTTGGTTTCTTGGTAGGTAAGCATCTAGAGAAGAGGTATGAAGTTGGGAAGGCACATAGAGCTTCATTTATACTTAATTTAATACACATTGATGTTTCAAGACTTATGCCTACAACATCAAACAATGGTTCCAGGTATTTCCTTACTTTTATTGATGATTGTTCAAGGTTCTGTTGGGTATATTTCATGAAACATAAATAAGAAGTATTTATAATTTTTAAAGATTTGATTGAGAATAGTTTCAAGGAAACGATCAAGTCCATTAGATCAGATAATGGAGGTGAATACATTAGAAGATATTTTCAACATTATTGTGAATTAGAGGGTATTCGAATGGAACACTCAGTTCTATACACACCACAACATAATGGTGTGGCTGAGAGGAAAAATAGATCATTGAAGGAGATGGGAACCTGTCTTCTCCAAGCCTAGAATCTTCCTCCTTCTCTTTGGGATGAAGCTGTAAATTGTGCTTCATACATACATAATAGAGTGCCTCATAAATCAGTGGTTGGGGCCACTCGAAGCACTGCATGGGAATAAGCCCAATGTCTCTTACTTGAGATTTTTTGGTTCCAAAGTTTGGGCCAGAATACCCATGGATAAGAGAAAGGTCTTCCAAGCCCATAGTAGCGAATACATATTGTTGGGATATGTTGAAGATGAAAAAGCATATAAGTTGATGGAACTTGCAACTAGGAAATGCTTCATAGAGTGAAGTGTTCAGTTTGAAGAAGATCAGTTGCTTGATATACCACCATTCGAGGCACAAGAGGGTATAAACACTCTTCTATTCCTTTTGATGATGATATTTTGTCACATGTTTCAAATTCATATGAAGAGGAACAAGATCAACATTATCTTGATATTGAGATTGTACCTCATGAGAATCTAGATTCGGATCCATCTCCCATCTCGAATCAGTGGCCTAAACCTAAATGGGCCCAAAAGCTCATTGAAGCAGTCGGGGATGGTGTTGGGAACCCAGAAGAAAGAAGGAGAACAAGGTCCCAACATCATAATGAGAATGTTGCACTCTCTCACACAACTTTTCTCTCTACAGAGTGGTGAAACAAACTTCTAGGAAAGTGCTACATGATGATAGCGGATGATCCACCATTTGGCCCACAGAAGAACAAAAGTGATCATTCCATTCCTCCTCCAAAAAGAAGAAACACACACAACATCCATCAGATTAGAAGAACATTGAGAGGTTCACATGCACAGCTTCAAGATGTTTCTACATAGTGTTGCAAATTGCAACAACATTTTTGCAAATTATTACGTAAAGAGGAATATTTTTCTCCTAAGTATAGCTTGTTTTTCTTGTTCTTGCTTATTTTGAGGGGGGGGGTTCCCATGAGGTTTTCCCCATTTTCCTCGGCTTATTAAGCAACTTTTAATTCTTTTAGACTGTAATGGGTGACTTTTGTTCTAGTTTCCAGGGCCCAAAGTTGTCCAAGTTAGGATTAAGGGGGGGGGGGTGTTAGGATTATATAATCCTCCCTTGTCCATATATAGTATATTAGATCATTTTTTCCTAACTTAGGAGTCATTTTCTTGAGTTTGGTGTCACCATGATATTGGGTCCACCAATTCCATTGATGCCATTGGTGCCACTAGTGCCAACCACTATAGTGTGGAGAACACATATAGAGGTTAACTGACACTTAATGCATGTTCATGCACCAGGTAATGTGCCTATGAGACCAATCCCTGCATTTTAGCTGCCACTCTAAGTGCCGCCAGCAACTTCCATCAGTTGGTTGTGGTAGGTAAGTAGTTATGCTAAGGTAACCTCAAGTTACATTCAGTTAGATGTCTTTCAGTTCAATAAGTGCCAGTCTTGCATGGCTGCACGAGAGTAGGTGCCTTTTCTCACCCACCTCATCAGTTTAATTGGTTTAACTCATTAATAGAATGAATTAGACATCTGGAGTTATACTAGTGAGATTCGATAGTGATTTACACACTTCTAGTTAGCCAGTCAGTCAGGATTGAGTTGGTAGATTCAAATATTATCCACATTATTCAAATTCTCCTTATTGTAACACTGTTGTATACTGCTGGGTTAAATAAATATCAATGTTGTAATTTACTGATAAATTCTTATCATATTTGTCTCAAATTTGTCTTGTTCAGTGTACATTGTTCTTGATATTCCACTGCATAATCCACTTCACAATTGCTCTCATTTTCTTGTAGATCAATAGGTTCACAAATTAAACAGTATCACACCTCAAAATCATAAATAATTTTTTTTTACATACACTATTTTTATCGTCATTTACTAGTGGATTGCTCATGTTATAACTTGAGCAAGTTATTAATATCTTTACCATATCTGTTATGTAAGGTTCTTCTGGTTGAGGCAATGGTCGGTTCCTTTTGAAACATTCAACCATGCTCATATAGGTGAGGTTCTCAGTTTACTTGTTCTTAATTTGATTAATTTTACTAGGGCCTTACTTGCCCTAAGGCTTGGGAGACTATCCATAGTCTTAACCCCATCCCTTATGTAATAAGTTTATTAAGTGTAAAATAAAGGCCTTAGGCCTTAACATAGCCTATGTTATGGTATGTTTTTGACCCTCCCCTTAAGCGTAATGGCTTGTGGTTTTGTAAAGACATATGGTCCAGAACCTAGCTGTTATAACATTGTTTTGGACGCGGGTTAAAAGTGGTACTTGGTTTGACTTTAATGTTGTCCTAGCTGCGATTTGACAACGCATCAAAGATCTTGAGCTATCCTGAGGAATGATCTTGGCCTTACAGCTATACGGTGAATATGTAAGGGTTTTGACAAGGTTTTAATATGCATTTGGAATGTCGGGCCTCTCATTATTGCACTGGTTGTTTGGTTTTAAGGCCGATGAAAGCCAAATCTCTTCTCTGTGATAGTGATACTGGCGTAAGGGTTTCTGGTTTAACATTTGTGCTAACGGTGTGGGGTTTTAACTCTCCTGAGATGTTCCAGACTCCCAATATTTCTCTCACGGTCTGCATTGCAGTGTGAGTGCCTCAATAAATCCTGCCATTACTTTGACCATGCAACTTCCTGTTAACAGGTAAGAAACATGCCTTGGAAATTGTCTTGTCCAGAGGAGCCAACCCCTAGCCCTCTCTACTACACGCCAACGTAAGGGTAAATCATTAATCCTCTTTTCATTTTTGTTTATTAAAAAATGATTCTAATTATAGCTGGCAATGCTTGCAAGTTGAGGGCGTTGGAGAGGGAGGCGACAGGGTCACCTCCTCACAGGCCTACATTTTTATACGCCTAGGTAAACTATGCTCTCATCTTTTCGTTTATTAATCCTTTTAATATGTCAACAATCCACTGTTACTGACTGGTGTAATTAATTTGTTACAGGTAAAGTTGGGGGTGAGCATGGGGCTGAGAGGGGTATCACAACCACATATAAGATAATTTTCTCATTTTGATCACAAGCATTTGTAAAATAAAACCCTTAGGGTTTTTCCTGCATGAGCTTTGTAACCATTGCCTCGGCAATGTTATTATATGCTCTGTATTGTTCTTAATACTTTTGGATAGGGCTTGGGTGCCATCTCGGATGGAATTACTCCCATACTCTTACTGTATTTAACGATGGTTTTTAAAGAATGTGGAAGCCATCCGAGATGGTCTTACAATCACTTCTGGGTATGTTATTGGATTAAATAAGTGATAACCCAGCCTTTGGGTCTGTGCGATTCTATTTTGAGTTCTGTTTTTTATTTAAGCTTGTATATTGTTTATTTTAAATTCAATGGTGGCCATTTTCGATTGTCTTACGACCATGAACAGGGTGGTGGTTTAAATATTGAAATGTTGCCTTTGTTGTAAATATCGTGAAATGATTACATTCTGTATCATTTGTTTAGCCTTTGCGTAAACGATGGTAGCCATTAGATGGACTTACAACCATTTATTTACTTAGCTTTTGTTGACAATATTATGACACGTAGGGTCTGTGATTACTTATGAAGTAAATACAATTATTAAAGAAGGCTCGGTTGCCGTCGACGATGGGATTTAATGTCAGTCTTTGGGAAACAAAGATTTACTTTAGTGATTTGGTTTTGAATTTAAAATGGATATTAATACTCGGTTGCCTTTAATGTCAGTTTTAACACAGATCCTTAAAAATGAATATTTGCTTCTGTGATTTGTTTTATATTGGGACTATGGATTCTTTAGGTTTGATTTGAGATAGTTGACTTCTAGATCCGTAACGTATTTTAATAGATTAGTTGAATCTTGGCTGAGACTATTTTGTAGGTGACTTTTTGCATAGTTTGTATGTTGTACAGGAATACTCAGCAATTGTAACCGATTGTGATTTTAGTTTGTGGATCCGTAAGGGATCAGTTCATAATTATTTATGTTTAAATCATAGATGTTTATTTACTTTGGATCCTCGATCCGGATACATCTATTTTCTAGGATCCAAATATATTATACTAAATTTGTTCTCTAAGAGTTTAACATATAGTTTTAGCATGTTTATGATTTAAATGGATAATTGATTTGGGTCCATACAAATTGTTATATATATTACATTATAATTGTAATGTAGGGTTTCTCCATATGGATTATTTGTAACAGGTCTACTCTATACATAAATAAAATCTTAGGACTTATGTAATCATAGGTATGCAAAGAACTAAGTTATATAATTTGACTGTATATTTATAGTCTCGATATTTAAAAGATTGAAATAGGATATATTCCTTACTATGTTCAAACATGAGATATTTATAATTAAACTAACATTACTAGAGGATCAGCCTATTCGACATACTATTGGTTTTAACTCATAGATTAGAAAAAATAATAAGAAGGAGAAAATCCAAAAATCCATTAAACTACATCTGTTAACTAGGAAAGAAACATATATAATTTAATAACCCATCAGTTAAATACAACAATTGATTTTCAATATATAATATAATAAAAGAAAATCCTAAATCAAGTATGGATGCCTGATCTAAGAACTTTCCTAATTACGTTTAACATTTATAATCAACATAACTTAATTAAAATTAATAAACAGACTAAGCTAATCGATACACTCTAGGTTTGTACATTAGCCATTTCAAATCTAGATTAAACATTCTAAAAATTAAAAACATAGAATAAGAACCTGACACCACTGCTGGGAAAACAAAAGTGGAAAAGTTTTTCCTCCCAACCAACTCCTAGAACAGCCAAGTTACTTGCTCTAGAACCCTCGAGATTGTTCACTGAACCACAAAAAAAAATCCTTCAATGCGCCATATCTTGCATTCTCATATTCAACCCCCGTCCAATGCTAGCCTCCCATTGCTCATGGGCATACTAATATATAGTATTTTTCCTAGGACTTGGTCATTTATGGGCCTCCTTCTCTTTAGCACTCAACTAGGAGTTGTGACCTGATTTTTGGGAATGATGCCTCATGTATCTTGAGTTCTCACTCAGTGGCTTCAACCACTTCTTATAGGTCAACAAACACTGTTTAACAACTATTTCCACTTCTATACCCCTTCATCGTATTTTATTAATAAAAATGATTAGTTACAAAATGTTTTATTCTTTACTTTCTGTCAAATTAATAAAAATAATAAAATAATAATTAAAGTATTTTTTAACAGAATTAATAATAAATTATTAATTTATGGTGCATTATATACACCTCCCCTTAGAGGATAACACCGTCCTCGGTGTTATTAGCTTTCTGTTTTTTTCTTCCATTTCATCATCTTGGATTAAGACTAGATATGCCTCCCGCATATCACTTTCCAGTTCCCAAGTAGCTTCCTCTGAACTAAGGTGCTTCCATTGCACATTAACTTGTACGATGGTACGGTTCTAGAGTAGAAGTTCTATCTTGTCGAGAATGCGCTCTAGTCCCACCTGGAACTCTCCTTTGGGTTCCACCTGAATTACATTTCAATCGATTACATGAGTAACATCATGATATATCTTTTTAAAATAGAAACATGAAAAACATCATGAACTTTAATATTGGGGGGGGGGTACGGCTAATTGGTATGCAACCGGTCCTACTTTAGCTAAAATTTCAAATTGTCTACAATATCTAGGTTTCAACTTTCAATACTTTCCCAATCTCAAGGAACTTTTCTTCGGCTTTACCATTATGTACACATGTTCACTCACCTTGAACTCTCTAGGAGTTCTTTTTAGGTCAGCATAAATTTTCTGCCTGTATTGGGAAACCTTCAAGTTTTGTTGTACATGTTTCATGGTTAGCTCTATATCCTTTAATAAATCAGGTCCTAACATTAACCTATCAACTGGACCACTCCATGTAATCGGAGTATTACATTTTTCTCCATATAAAATTTTAAAAGGACTCATACGTGCAAAAACTTGAAAATTATTATTGTAAGCAAATTCTACTAATTATAGATAGTATTCCCACTTATCTGGGTTGTCCATGACATACATTCTTAACATGTCCTCTAGGAATTGGTTTTGCTCTTTCAGTTTGCATATCCGTTTGTGGATGATATACAGTACTGAAATTCAGTTTGCTACCCAACCCTTTAAACAAGGTTTTCTAGAAATTCTCGGTGAATTTTTCATCTAGTTGTATCAGATGATTACTTTTCCTACACCATGTAATCTGAAAATTTCTTTCATGAAACTATATACAATTTTAACAACTTTATAGGTAGATTTAACACGAATAAAATGAACAACCTTACTTAATTTATCGACTACAACCATGATGTAATCATGTTGTCTGAAATTCTTTAGTAGGGCTGATATAAAATCCATACTAATTTTTCCCACTTCCATTTTGGAATGGGTAGTGGCTGCACCAGTCATGCTAGATATTGATGTTCTGCCTTAAATTGTTGACATTCTATGCAGCGATCTAAGTATTCTGCCACTTCTTTCTTCATGTTTGGCCAAAAAAAATCTTTTCTAATCATGGTGATCATTTTTTGGTATCTAGGATGCCCTGAATACAGTCGTTTATGTAGCCCATTCATGACTGTAAGTTTGATTCTTCTATATTTGGTATGTACAGCTGGTTTTATGCAACAACAGTCCTTGTTTATTTAGGCTGAAATCTGTTTTTACTTGATTGTGTTCATTTTTAGCAGTATTTTCTTTTATAATTTGATATTCTTTATCAACATTTTCCACAATTAGGATCATATTTTCCAGATCATATTCGTAGATGCTGCTTGCAAATAATAAAAGGCTTAGTCCACGAAATGGGAGAAAATAAAATTGATACTAAACCTGATGTTCGACCTGTGAAGAAAAGACCTTATAAACTAGCTCACAAATACAAGGAGATAGTCAAAAAGGAAATTGATAACATGATAGCAGCAGGCATCATCTACCCTATCGAACAATTAGAATGGGCAAGTCCAATGGTTGTACAACTCAAGAAACATGACTCGACCTGACTAAGAATTTGTGTCGACTTCAGGGAACTAAAAAAAGTAACACTAACAGACCCATTTCCAATACCTTATGCAGATGAAATCTTGAATGAAGTTGCAGTACATGAATGATACTCATTTACAGATGGATTCTCAGGCTATAACCAAGTGCCAATAGCTAAAGAAGACCAGAAGAAGACAACCTTTGTGTGTGAATTTGGTTCATTTTCTTACAAAGTTATGCCTTTTGGATTAAAGAATGCACCTGCAGTGTTCTCTCTAATTGTTGTCAAAACATTTCAAGAATATATCTATAAGACCATGGCAGTATATTTTGACGACTGGACAATATACTCTATGATGAAAGACCATTGCAAATGGCTCCGACTTATGTTGGAGAGATGTCGACAGATTCAACTCTCCCTAAACATCAAGAAATGCATATTTATGACCCCCATAGGGATATTATTAGGGCACATTGTCTGTAAGGAAGGTATTAATGTTGAATTTGCAAAGATTAAAATTATCCTCGACCTGAAACCACCAGTAAACCCCAAACAAGTCAGGGTGTTACTTGGCCACATAGGCTATTACAGAAAATTCATAAGATATTATTCATATATGACCTATCCTTTGGAAGAACTATTAAGGGAAGATCAAGAGTTTAACTGGATAGAGGAATGCCACATATCATTCAAAAAATTAAAAAGAAAACTAGTCGAAGCCCCCATCCTAAAGTTTCCAAACTGGTCGATCAAATTCCATGTCCATATTGATGCATCAGGCCTCGCAATAGGAGCAATCTTAACTCAACCAGGAGATGATGGAATGGACTATCCTATAGCTTACAGTAGTAGGAATTTAAATAAGGTTGAAAGAAACTACTCGACCACAAAAAGAGAAGCCCTAGGAATGGTCTTTTCCCTACAAAAATATAGACATTATCTCTTAGCTAATCCATTTATATTCTATACTGACCATCAGGCCTTGAAGTACCTCATCAATAAACCACTCCATCATGGAAGGATTTGTCGATGGCTACTTCTCTTCCAAGAATTTGAGTTTGAAGTTGTTGTTCGACCAGGCAAGTTAAATGTAGGTCCCAACCATTTATCCCGAATCGAAACAGGAGAAGAACCAACAGGAGTTGGCGATGACTTACCTAATGCACATTTATTTCATATAGAAGAAGTCCTAGCAGAACTAGAAGATATAGCTCAGTTCTTAGAAGATGGACATGCACCAGAAGGTATGAGCACCAAGAAAAAACAAATCTTAGCTATGAAGGCTGCACCATACAGTCTCATCAATGGATTTTTATACAAAATGGGATTAGATGATATCCTCAGAAGATGTGTACTAGAACATGAACGAGACCACATTATGCATGAAGCACACTATGGACCTGTAGGAGGACATTTCCAAGCAGACACAACTGCAAAGAAAATCCAACAGTTAGGATTATGGTGGCCGACACTCCACAGAGATTGCAAAATTTTTGTTAGTCAATGTGATAGATGTCAACGACTAGATGGACCCCCGCCTATTATAGAAATGCCTTTGATATTAGTAAACCCCAGTCTCACATTTGAAATCTAGGCCATAGACTTCATAGGACCATTTCCTATACCAGAAAAAAGGTCAGGTGTAAGGTATATCATTACTGCAGTGGAATATGTCACTAAATGGGCAGAAGCTGAACCAGTCGATACATGTTCTAGTGAGATAGCTGCTAAGTTTATCTATGAGAATATCATCACTAGATTTGGATGTCCACTAACCCTAATTAGCAACTAGGGGACACACTTTATCAACAAATCTATCAAAACCCTAACCGACCAGTTCCAAATCGACCACCGTCAGAGCACAACATATCATCCTCAATCGAATGGAGCAATTGAAGCATTTAATAAAACACTAACAAAAGGATTAACCAAAATCTGTAATGCTGATAAGGACGACTGGGATGAGAAAATACCTGCAGTCTTATGGGCATACATAATAGCCTATAAATGATTGACCGACCAAACTCCTTTTCGACTATTCTATGGACAAGAAGCAGTAGTTCCACTACACTTCTGACAAAAGACACCTATTATCGCATAAATACTACATGTCGATGTCGAACAGGGAAGGAAGGACCGACTATTTCAAATCAACAAGCTGGAAGAGCACCAACTCATGGCTATACAACACCAAGAAATCTAGAAGCAACAACAGAAAGCATGGCATGACCGCAACATCAAAAACAAAAACCTATCAGTTAGAGACCTTCCTCTACTATACAATAGTCAGGTCAAAGGAAAACCTAAGAAACTCCACACCGAATGGATGGGACCATACGTTGTCGAAAAGATACATCCCAACAGATCAATCCGACTAAGGACGTTACAAGGCATAATATTTCGGAAGCTCGTTAATGGAGCGCAACTAAAATGATACAAAAACAAAAAATCAAATAAAATAAAAATAAAAAATAAAAACCCAACCATAACCATCAACTAAAATCCATAAAAAAACTAAAAATTCTGAAAACAAAATAATACCCTACAGATAGAAAACCATGACAGGAAATCACCATCTCGACAACCACCATCATGACCATCGACATAACACCATTGACCATTCTCATCACCGACATCAACCGACGACTTCGATAGTCCCATCATGCATTCATGACATTGAGTGCCGAAAGCACTTCGCCTTTAACACACACTCATGTATTCCAGCTGGAGCATCACGTCCGCCATTAATACACTGATCGCCGTACACAACCACAAAATCACCTATAAATACTGCATCGCCAAAGGATCATTCATTGCAACCTATACAGATAGAGCATCAGCGCACCCAGTCAACCAAAAGCCGAGAACCCCTTAGTGACATCAACCACCAAACCAACACAATGGCCCCAAAACAAACTAGAGCCTCAACTAAAGCCAAGGAGATACAGGCTGCGGATACACCTTTAGTCCGCAGGATGAAAAACATCAAAAATGCCAAAGTACAGGAAGGGCCATGGAAAAAGCTATGGATCAAAATACAAGAATGGGCCTTTGTTGACAAAAAGGCCACTCAAGTAGCAGAGAAAATCAAATGCAACACTCTCTTCAACTATGCCAATGCACCACTTATGGCCAGCTTTGGTGGTACGAAGGAAACTTCTATCAAGTTCATCATCAGTCGGTATCACAATGGCCGATTCTACTTCGACGAGCTGGTCGACATCTCTGGAGATGTCATCTCCAAGTTGACCGATCTTGCTAATGGAGGAGACCCCGTACTGGTCGGAATCAAAGAAGGACTGGTCAAAGAGCTCACTAGGTCACCTTCCGAAAAACACTCCAAGGGGTTGAGGATTAGCCAAATCACAACCCGAACGCCATATATTGTGGCCAAAATCATTGCAATAACACTCACTCTAGCAGGTCGAGGCAGCGACCTTAAGTTAGAAATGCTAGAAGCCGTCGACACCATTGCCACCGACAGACGAATATACAGATGGGGTGATTATGTCACCAACATGGTGAAGACCATCTATCAGAGATGTCAAGAAATGAGGGGTATCATCAAGTTCCCCTCCCTTATCTTATGGATTGTCATGTACCACATCTGCCCAGAGGGGAGTCTAGTCTTTCAGGAACCGTTGAAGTTTGACACGTGGAGGTTTAAACCATTCTCCCAAAAAGGAACCTTGCATGAACTTGAGCATGGGAAAGTACTGTTGGAGAACTGGTTTCAACAACTCAAAGTCCGCACGACTAGATGGAGGGTGCCTCAAAACATCCGATGAAATCTACCAGTGAACTCCCACATCTAGCTGTAGCTCGACCATACCTCGGTGTGGTACATGCAGGGAAACAATTCCAATGCCAAAGCCCTCGAATACTATCCATCTGTCAACTAGATCTTCCAGGAACTGTCTCGATAGGCCAAAACAAAAATACCAGTACCAGCAGCAGCAAAACAAATCGACTTCTCGATCGAGGAGCCGCTCATAGATCAAGAGAAAGAGGAAGACTATGAGCTCAACCTCTATATCAGCACATTTGTGTCGGAGGAGACACCGGTCGACTATAGATAACCATCAAAACTTTGACGGCAAAAAGATTAGAACCCTAGACCACAAAGCCAAAGCTGTAGCCACAACAGTAGATAACTCCTCCGGCTGCAGAAAGTGTCGTCCTGACTTAGGAACCAATGGGCGGGATAGAACCTGACAACCCTGAGTATGCTATTATAAAAGGCATTATTCGAAAACTCTCAAGAGAAATAGCACTAGCCAAGAAGAAAATAAAAAAACAAGAGAAAGAATAAGGTAAAGGTAAGCGAAAGCTTATACTTGCCGACTCCTCAGAAGACGAAGATGAACTGGCAGCCACGACCCTCGACATCATAGAGGATGCCATAGAAAATAAAGTACCAGTCGAAACCCAGTTCCAGTGATTTGTTGACGTAGGAGCACAAGCAAGTCGACCAAAGAAAGCAAAGACTATGACGACGCTTGAAAATGTCGTCAATATTGTGTCGATGCCTCCACCCCCATCACCGACACAAATAACCGAGGAACAAGCACCGACACCCCCTCAACTTGTGCAAAAGTGCGATGCCGAAGGTTGTCAAAGAAAAATTTGACAGAGATAAGGAATTACAGGATTTATTTGAGAAACTTCCTACGATTTTTACGTCAGCTCAGAAAATCTCTACAAAAGCGCCTATCTTCACGTTTGGAGGACACCAACTAGTTACAGGGCGCACAGTCCCTAATCGTTGCAACCATCTCATTGATTTTCAAAAGAAATCCTGACAAGGAATCCAAAGTGATTGCATGTTGGTCTTCAATTATTACACCGATCGACCCCATACCCCAAGCCGACCTACCAGCCACTGCACCGACTAAAGAAGAAGAGACCGAGGAGGACATAACTTGAAAAATCAACCAAATGTTCTCCGACATCGACTCACCCCCTCAACCCGATAAACCACCATCTCCACCACCACCACCACCCGTCGAATCAGAGAAATACCCACCACAACCAACCGCATCCAAACAACTAGAGGTGGTAGTCATCCCACCTCCCCAACCAGAGAAACCATCGACCTCTATCCCACAAACCAAAGACCCCGCCTCAACTGTTGTAGGTACACAAGAAGCAGATAAAGAGAAGCATAAGAAGCAGAAGGAGAAGCAAAAAAAGGAGCATCATGGACAGCCCTCAAAGTGTTAGAATAATCAACCCATAGTTAGCTACCTTAGACATTAATTTAATTATTTTTGTCTTATTTTCCTAGTTCATGTGTCCCACCTTATGCAAGTTGTCATTTACCTATCCATAGTGGTCAAAATTGACTATTTTGACTCATGTAGCACTTGGGAAACCTCAAGGAATCAATTCTGCTTTATTCCTGGCCTCCTAGGCACAAGATTTTGCTTTTTCTGCTTTATTGCCTGCTTTTTCAGTGCTTTAAGGCAATTGGGAAAGTTTGACTGGGTGAGGTTAACTAGTTTTTTGTCCTCCACATCCTCCACTCTTTTCTCCTTTGAAAAGAATGTATGAGTTTTCATTCCATCACTCTTTATCTTGCCTAAGTGCTTTTTACAATTTGTGAGCTCCATGACTGATTTGGAAACTACTTTATGCACCTATGGGGGAATTGCTTAATTTTAGTAAGCCTGCTTTTGAATAGATTCGAATTGCCTCCTCGTGCATTCGAATCTCCTATGTAATTATTTAATCTAGCAACCTAATATGTTACAGGGTTGGCTATTGTACACTGAGTTAATACAAATTAATGTTCAGCTCCATTTTCAGTCTCTTTTGTGAGTGATTTTGCATGATCAATTGATAATTGTTGTGAGTAAAATTGTTCTATCACTGGGTTCAATTTCCACATGGTATCAAAGCCATTATAGATCGATTTCTCTCCTTCAAAATGTTTTTGCAGGTTCGACATCAGTGACTGGGAGCCTTCTACTGATAGCCGGGACAATTTCTAAGCTATGGATCAATCTTAGAAGATCATTTTGACTCCCTTCAACTTCTTTGAATGGAAAGCAGAGATGGAGATATTGTTGAGAGCGAAAGGCCTCTACACGGTGACTATGGAAACAGAAGCAGAGCCCAATGTAGCTGCAGAGAAGATAAAATGGCACAACAGGAGGGATGAGGCCTATGGTCTCCTATGTCTGAGTATTTCCAGAGACCTCCTTTTCCATCTTGATGGATTGACATCACCGAATGAATTATGGGAGAAGCTTACTGATATTTTTGGAAATACAGATGAGATGAGGGGACATCAAATAAAAAATGAACTGATCTCCCTGAGTCCAAATAGATTTGAATCACTGCAACTCTATTTCTCCAAGTTCAAAGCACTTGTTTTGCAGCTAAAACAATGTGGGATCGAAAAGAAGGATGATCAGCTGGTCTTGGCCATTCTCTTGAAGCTTGGCCCTGACTATTCAGTGTTTGTTTTGACCTTCTATGCCACAAAGTTGACAGCTCGAACCTGGAAGATGCCTAGCCTTGCAGATTTCATGGAATCTCTCACACAAGAATAGGACAAGCTGGTGATGATGGGCACCATCAAACCATCCAAAGACCAAGCTCTAGTTGCTGGAGATTCGAAGGTGGATTCAAAAAGCAAAAAGAAAGCTAAACAGCCACCTGAGAAAAAGAGAGACAAGAACAAGTCTCCAGAGGAGCCACAAGGTTCCAAGAAGAACTACCAGAAGAAGAAAAAGAAAGGAGAAATGAGCAAGTGTGCATACTGCAATAAGGGCAATCACACTGAAAGCTCTTGTATGAAGAAGCAAATAGACATGCTGACCCAACTCCTGGAGAAGAATGGCATCTCCCTTCCAGACAGCTCAAAGAAGAGAGAAGGAGGATCAAGTTTAGATGACAGAGAGAGAGTTCATGCATTGGTTGCTGGCACATCAAGCTCACCCAATTTTATCATTGATTTTGTAGCTTCAAGACACATGGTTTCGACCAAGGAGGCATTCTCCTCACTTGACATGTTGAAAGGACCACCTATAGTACTGGGAGATGACTCTCTCACTGAAATTTTGGGCAAAGGGAGGATTGATCTTGATCATGGTCAGTTCAACAATGTGTTGTATGTGCCTGGCCTTGCCTCCAACCTCTTATCAGTGTACCAGATGACTCACACTGGGTCTCCAAAGAAGGTCATATTCTCCCTTGATGAAGTTGAGATCACAAAGATCTCAAGTGGTAAAGTCATTGCAAAAGGAGTTGCAAATCATGCTCAAAAGGTATACATGTTCTCACACTTCCTACCCTACTCGAACCCCTCTGCTCTTCTAATTCATGCTAATGAGGCAAGCAAGATTTGGCATGAAATATTTGGCCACCTAAATTACAAGTATCTTTCTGATCTTAGTGAAAAAGAGATGGTCATAGGGTTGCCCAAGATAAAATTTTCCAAAGGAGTCTGCCAAGGTTGTATCCTAGGAAAACACCCAGAGCATAAATTTGAGAGAGCTAGTCATGAGAGAACCTTTGCACCCCTCGATCTGATCCACAGTGATGTTGCTGGTCCATTCCCTCATATGTCCATGAGTCACGCCAAATATTCATTGACTTTCATAGATGAATTTTCGAGGTATTGCTGGGTTTACTTCCTGAAACAGAAGTCTGAAGTTTTTGGCCTCTTCAAAGTATTTAAGGCTTTGGTTGAAAACCAGTCTGGGAGGAAAATCAAGGTCCTCAGATCTGACAATAGTGGTGAGTATGTCAAGTCTAAGTTTATTAATTATTGTGCAAATGCAGGTATTCAGATGCAACATTCTATCCCTTACACACCACAATAGAATGGTGTTGCTGAGAGGAAGAACAGATCACTAAAGGAGATGGCAACATGCATGATGGAGGCCAAAAATTTTCCACCAAAGTACTGGGTCAAAGCTATCAACTATGCAGCCTATATCCAGAATAGGGTGCCTCACAAACAGATTGATGGTATGACTCCTTTCGAAGCATGGAGTGGGCACAAGCCAGATGTGACCCATTTCAGGATTTTTGGCTCAAGGGCTTGGGCTAGAATTCCAACAGAAAAGAGAAAGGATTTGCAGCCCCAAAGCCAAGAGTGCCTATTTGTTGGGTACTCTAAAGATTCAAAAGGTTACAAGCTGATAAATTTGAGCACAAACAAAGCCTTCATTGAAAGGTGTGTTCAGTTTCAAGAAGAACCCCTTGCAGCAGTGGAAGTTGGAGAAACCTCTTCACCTCCCGAAGCTCTGAAATTAAGTGAAGAGTTTGTTGAACATGATGATTCTGATATGTATGATAGTGATGAGTTTATTGCAGACCCTAACATCCCTACAAGGCCAAAATGGGTAGCCAAGACACTACATGTAGCAAGAGAGCTAGCTGGGGATCCCAATGACCCAAGGAGGACTAGATCTCAATTTGAGAGTGGTCTGTGCATGAAGGATCCTATGTTTGCTGAGAAATGTTATTTGATGGTGGAATCAGATCCTCACACATATGAAGAAGCAGCAGGAGATCCAAGATGGAAATCAGCCATGAAGGAAGAGTTCAACTCACTCCAAGAGAGCAACACATGGGAGCTAGTGGATCTTCCCCCAGGGAGGAAGTTAGTTCAGTGTAAGTGGGTCTACAAGACCAAATTTGCTGCTGATGGTTCACCTCTCAAGTAAAAGGCCAGATTGGTAGCCAAGGGCTACTCATAGTTTCATGGCATAGATTACAATGAGACCTTTGCACCAGTGGCAAAGATGGACTCCATTAGGCTAGCCTTAGCCATTGCAGCCTCAAAGCAATGGGAGGTACATCACTTGGATATAAAGTGTGCCTTCCTGAATGGAGATATCACTGAAGAGATATATATGCAGCATCCTAAAGGATTTTATACTAACCCTTCTCTTGTGTGCAGGTTGAGAAAGTCATTGTATGGGCTAAAGAAATCCCCCAGGGCTTGGTATGCCAAGATTGATAGATTCTTGCTATCAATGAATTTTGTTCGGTGCAAATCAGATCCAAATGTATATTTGAAGTTAATTAATGGTTCATTAATGATCATTGTGTTATATGTTGATGACCTCTTCATTACAGGAAGCTCAAAGGATGAGATTGCTTCCTTGAAGGGTGCAATGAACCAAGCCTTCTCCATGACAGACTTGGGGCTTGATATTGCTCAAACCAAAGCTGGAATCAAGGTGCACCATTCCAAGTATGCCTTGGATTTGCTGAACAAATTCAAAATGAAGGACTACAAACCAAGCAAGACTCCTTTCCTTTCATGAGTGAAGCCGGAAGAAGCTGATTCTTCACCTATGGTAAACAATACACTGTATAGGCACTTGATTGGATGTTTGTTGTATCTTACACATACTAGACCTGATATTTCTTATGCAGTAAGTGTGGATTCTAGATACATGGATCAGCCTCATGAGATCCATTGGAAAGTAGACAAAAGGATCCTTAACTTTGTTCAGGGAACAAGGACACATGGGATCTTCTATAAAGAAAAATATGATCTTGATTTGATTGGATTTACTGACAGTGATTGGGAAGGTGATAGCATAGACAGAAAGTCCACATCAGGATATGTGTTCATGCTTGCAGAAGGGCCAATCAGCTGTTCAAGCAAGAAATAGAGTGCCATTGCACTCTCATCTACAGAAGCAGAGTACAGAGGAGTTGTTAACGCAACAACTCAATGTTTATGGTTGCAGGGCTTACTTGGAGAGTGTGGCTTCGAATCAGAGTACTTAAATACCATCTACTGTGATAACCATAGTACCATTCGAATCTGCAAAGATCTAGTTCAGATGCAGAGAACCAAAGACATTGATATCCATTAGCACTACATCAGAGAGCTTGTGCATGATGGCACCATTCACCTACTCTTCTGTTCATCTTCAGAACAAGTAGCTGATATCTTCACCAAAGCATTTTGTGAGAAGACCTTCAGCAATATCAAATCACTGATGGGGATTTCTGATCATGCTATGAAGCATGAGTGAAGACAAGATTTACAAATTTTGTTTTACAGTCCATGTTTAAGGGAGGATTTTCCCATGTGGTTTTTGCCTCTTTCCTTGTTTAAATGGACATGCAGTATGTAAAGGGTGACTAAGCCTTGTTTCTAGGCCCTATAATTTTCTGATATATTACTCTAAGTCAGGCTTAAGGGGGGGTGTTAGAATAATCAACCCATAGTTAGCTACCTTAGACATTAATTTAATTATTTTTGTCTTATTTTCCTAGTTCATGTGTCCCACCTTATGCAAGTTGTCATTTACCTATCCATAGTGGTCAAACTTGCCTATTTTGACTGATGTAGCACTTGGGAAACCTCAAGGAATCAATTCTGCTTTATTCCTGGCCTCCTAGGTGCCCTTCTGCTTTTTCTTCTTTATTGCCTGCTTTTTAAGTGCTTTAAGGCAATTGGGAAAGTTTGACTAGGTGAGGTTAACTAGTTTTTTGTCCTCCACATCTTCCACTCTTTTCTCATTTGAAAAACATGTATGAGTTGTCATTCCATCACTCTTTAGCTTGCCTAAGTGATTTTTCCAATTCGTGAGCTCCATGACTGATTTGGAAACTACTTTATGCACCTATGGGGGAATTGCTTAATTTTAGTAAGCCTGCTTTTGACTAGATTCGAATTGCCTCCTCATGCATTCGAATATCCTATGTAATTATTTAATGCAGTAACCTATTATGTTACAGGGTTGGCTATTGTACACTGAGTTAATACAGTTTAATGTTCAGCTCCATTTTCAGTCTCTTTTGTGAGTGATTTTGCATGATCAATTGATAATTGTTGTGAGTAAAATTGTTCTATCACCGGGTTCAATTTCCACACAAAGGTCCAAATAAAATTGAAGGATGTAAGCTCCCTAACTGACACAGAGCTAGGACAAATCTTGAATACCCTGGCAAGTGAAGTAAAGACGAGGAGTGAGCAAAGAAATAAGGAAATCAAGGACAAAAACGTAGAACAGGTTGAGTTTCTCGACAAATGTAGGAATCTGGCCCAGTCCGTCATGCTGGGCCCCATAGAAGTCAACACAAACAAACCACTCGAAAGAGCGTATCAGCTATTTGAGAGCATGGTGTCGACACTCCAAGCTCAGATTTAGGAAACCAAGGAGGAACAAAAAGAGGAAACTGCCCGACTCCTAATGGTACAGCACACTGCATTTTCTGAAGCATATAAAGTGCCACAGGATCATATGGAGGAGTCTGTCGTAACTGAGGAAGTACTAAGAGACTAGACTAATCACTACGGGAAATTTTATCAGCAGACTCGACAGACTCGACAAGGGATTCATGCATTAGAGAGTAGAAAAACCACTGAAGAAGCACTCAAAACGACAATAAAGGAATAGATAGTGCTTGAAATTGCAAAACTACAAAAACTAGAAAGAGAAGCACATCACTGGGTGCAACAAGCTCTCCCTAACTTAAATAAAGTTGACATCATCTGCCCATAGATGACATCATCTGCCCGCAGATGAAACAACTTATCAAGACTGCAGAGGAGAAGGACCAATTCATGGGTCCCGACATGGAGAGGATAGTTGAAGTCTCCATTTCCGAGAAGGTGTCGATCTTATCAGCCTTGACCACACTCACCATCGACATCCAGAAAATTTTGCAGAGTTGGACAGATTTCCAACATCACCTCGCAGTAACAACCCAAACCATTGTAGAAGTCTGCATACAGAAAATACCGACCATCAAACTTCACAGCCCACCGCAATAACTATCAAAGGTCATCAAGGATTCTGTACCTCCCTATTTCTTCTGGACGAAGAAACGGTTTTTTCATGGGGGAGATGTAGAAGGAGCAAGTTGATAAGTCGACTTGAATGATAGCCGACTTAGTCTATCATCCAACTAAGTCGATGGGTCGACTTAGTCAATCAGCCGACTAAGTCGGTCGACCGACTAAAGCTAGAGATTAGGTTGACCACCTAAGGTCGTGTCGGTTCATCGAACTGATAGGTAGTTATTTTGTAACCATTCCGTAAATCATATATATTAGGATGTTGAGCCAGATGAGAACTCAGTTTAGTTCTCTTTGTTGTATGGACTCATTTGTATAATATAATATATTATTCACCTATCTATTCTTATCTCTTGTCTCTATTTTATATATATGTTTTAGTGTGTATTATTGGTAACCTTATGTGATCTGTGAGATTACAACAAGTGTATAGGTAGCGAGGTATTTTATTTTATGGATGGCTTTTCCAGATACAATCAGATACAAATTAAACCTGAGGACCAAAATACGACTACATTTATTTGTCCTTGGGGAACCTTTGCATATCGGAAAATGCCTTTTGGCCTTAAGAACGCCGGAGCCACTTTTCAGCTGGCTATGACCTTGACCTTCCGTGATCTCAAATTGATTATCAAAGTATTTTTGGATGACCTTGCTACTCATTCTCATATGAGAATGCGTCATTCCTATCATTTGAGATTAGTATTCGAAAGATGCCGCCATTATTTGGTCAGGTTAAATCCTTACAAGTGCATCTTTTGTGTGAAGTCCGGTCGCTTATTAGGGTTCATTATTTCCAAGGAGGGTATAAGAGTCGACCCTTTGAAGGTTGAGGCAATACTTTAGTTGTCTCCCCCGAGGAACATTAGACATCTTGAATGTTTGCAAGGCATGGCAAACTTCTTACGAAGATTTGTTGTCAACTTTGCCAATTTGACTAGAGGCTTTATGCATCTATTGAAAAAGGACACCACCTTTTGTTGGGATGAGCGAGCCCATGAGTCCTTTGATGCACTTAAGTGAGCCCTAGAATCAACCTCGGTGATTAGTCCCCAAGACTATAGCCATGATTTTCTACTTTTTGTGGCTGCGTCCATGGAGACGATTGGTATGGTTTTGGTTCAAGAGGATGAGCAGCTCCAAGAGCATGCCATATACTATCTGAGCCGGAATCTTATTGATGTGAAGATTCATTATTCCCATGTTGAGAAGCTTGCCTCAGCTACTGTACATGCGGTTCAATGGTTGAGACATTATATTATCCTTCGCTAGACCTTGGTTGTAGCCCATGTCAAATCGTTTCAATTCGTCCACACTCGAAGGATGATTGGGGGGAAGTATAATAAACGGATTGTCATCTTGCAATTATTTGACCTCGAGTTTGTTTTGGAAAAATCGAAGAAATATTTAATTTTTGCGAAGCTTATATCGAATTTCCCAAGCAAAGCCGAGGAGATGGTTTGTAAAGATACATTTATCGATGAGCACATCTTCTTAATCTCAACTTTGGACCCATGGTATGGGGATATTATTATATATTTACAAACATTGAAGGTCCCCACTCATCTCTCATAGGATGAACAATGATGATTATGTCACATATCCAAGAATTACCTCATAGTGGATAATACCTTGTATCACCATGGGGTAGATTCCATTTTACGTCACTATCTAACTCATGAGGAGGCTGAGCTTGTGCTGAATGATTTCCACGGAGGGGCGTGTGGTGGTCATTTATTCGGGCTTTCTACAGCCCAAAAATTCTTGAGACCGGGTTATTTCTAGCCGTCAATCTTTAAATATTGTGTATATGCGGTCAAGAAGTGCCATCCTTACCAGGTGTTTACATGGAATATGTGCTAGCGACCTGCCCCGTTACATCCCATCATCAGCGATGGTCCCTTCACTAAGCGGGGGATTGATTTTATGGATTGCAACCCAGCTTCAGCTGGGGGGCATCATCATATCATAGTGGCTGCTGACTACTTCATGAAATGGGATGAGGCCATGCCTACAGTTAAATCCGATGGTGAGACAGCCGCGCACTTTGTATTCAACCAGATTATTAATCGATTCAGTATTCCGAAGGAGCTTGTCACCGACCATGGCTCGCACTTTCAGAATCATATGATGGAATAGTTGGAATCGAATTTAGGATATAAGCAGGAGCATTCATCCTCTTATTAACCTCAAGAGAATAGATAGGTAGAAGCAGTGAACAAATTACTCAAATCCATTCTCTAATGAACCATCGCACAAAGCAATACTAATTGGCACATTATGTTATATCCTGCTTTGTGGTCTTATAGAACCGTTGTTAAGACTGCCATGGGTTTTTCTCCATATCAGCTTCTGCATGGAGTGGAGTTGGTATTGCCGGTTGAGTGCGATATTCCTTCTTTGAAGCTAGCCATAGAGCTCTTACTAGACACTTCCCCATTGGAGGAGCGTTTGGTCCACCTAGAGCAACTTGATGAGCAGCGCCGAGATGCCTTGGTGGCTCTAGAAGTGAATAAGCATCGCGTTAAGGTCTAGTACGATAAGTCTGTCCATCGAAGGAGGTTTAGTGAGGGATACTTGGTCCTTTTGTGGGATCAACCGAAAGAACCTTTGGGGGCAGGAAAGTTTAACCCCATGTGGCGTGGTCCTTACGTCGTTAAACGTGTGTTTGAGAAGGGAGATTATGAGTTAGTGGATTATGAGGGAACGACCTTGGCAGAGCCTAGAAATGGGCTCTATCTCAAAAATTACTATGCATGATTTTCAGCCAAGGCTAGTTGTTGTATATTATTGTACAGTTTTTCATAGGTAGGTCTTTTTCTTATGGTGATCGGGTTTGTGATTAGTTTCCGTTTATTTTGGCAGATGTCAATGTAATCTTCCACCTTCATAGGAATAGCGGATGGTGCAATCCGTCACACTCAACACTCAACTTCTGCTGCTTGGGTGATTTATACTCCTATGGGTCAGGTATTGTCTTCAGGAAGTGTATGTTTATGGCCCTCTTCAAACAATGTTGCTGAGTATAGTGCCATCATTGAGCTTCTATGAGATGCCATTTCACATGGTGTTCTCTCTCTTGAGGTACGACTTGATTCGGAGTTAGTAGTGTCACAACTTAATGGTTTGTACCATGTTAGAAATATGACATTATTAAGAAGATTCTTATGTGTGAGATTGTTAGAATGACAATTTGATAATATAACATACATACATGTTCCAAGAATTAATAATCAAGTTGCTGACTCATATGATAACTATGTGTTAGATTGGCATTTGTTTCATACACAATAAGCTCATCACAAACATAAATTTTTACACATGTAAATAAATAAATCAATCATCATAAAAGTTTTTATAAACATCCAAAATGTGGTAATACATAGTGTCATAATACAAAACTAGGGCTCTCGAGCCACCAAAATATAATACACGGTAGTACAAAATATATCACTCCCAAGTATCTAAGCCTATGGAGGAGGAGGGGGGTTGTGATCATGGAATGTCACCATGGCTCTAGCTAGCCGTCGAAATAGCTGCACCCATGCTCATGGTACACCCACCACCTGGCGCTGCAAGGCCTCAGGCAAGTCCTTAACTTGCGCCATGGGTACTCTATGGGTCAGTCTCACGAAGTTGGTATGAATGCTTTGGAGCATCCACTCTGCATCCACACCCATGATGTCATCTCCTCTTCCCCTCTGTCTATGACAAGGGAATCCTTCACGCTGCCGTGGTCCCACATCTGCATGCATATGGTAGATGTCACTATGTATTATCACCCAAAAACATGTCTTTTGATTCTACATAATCAAAAAACACAAAAAAATGAAATAACTCAAAATTTTTAAAAAGAGGGTCGAGATTCATTACTAATGTCACCGTATGTCAATCCTGGTGGTAGTGGCATGTCTAGGTCTCCCTGGAAATATATCCCCGAATAGGGGTAGTCATCAATGGAAACTATCTGTTGTCGTCACCATGGAAAGAAATCAGCTGGATAGGGGTTGGAAACCCTACCTCCACCCAGTCTACGCATCGCATCCACCCAACACTGTTGGGCCGGATCTCGAACCCTATGTAGAGGAACGTAAACTCTAGGGCTCAATCCTGGAACATGCTAGAAGAAGAATATGCTCAGTATGCTACTGAAACCGCTGTTTCACACCCTACCCATATTGCAGTCACTGAGCTGTTGTTTCATGTTGCTCAACAATGTCGTACTCTAGTCATAAACTGTGGGCCTCATGTGCTCCACGGCATAGAACATCAATGGCCATTAGGCCTCGTGGAGTGAGTCTAGCCCCAATATCCTACCTAGTGTCAGTAGAATGGTCTTTAGTCCTAGCACCTGTATGGAGTTAGTTGGGATCTGACTCCCCACCTTCTCCGTGTCCAGATAGTAGTACAACGCAATGTACTTATCTATAGTCAGGATACCTCTGGGCCTGTGAGAGCGTAGGTTCACTACTTCCCCCCGTCGAGAAAGTCCAGTAATAAATTATATGTCCTCTACTTCTATGGTGAGGGACATCCCGTCTATCTGGAACGAATTTGAGTCTGGATCCCAATAGTCTACTAGCATCTGCAGCAGTCTTGGTTTGGCCTGTATACCACTAAGACACCAAAACTTGTAGAGCTCGCATGACCGCAAAGCTTGTTGAGCTATGAGATATTCCCTTACTTCCCCTTCTACATCACTGTGCTCATGTTCTCTCCATTCTAGAACCATCCTGCACATAAAATTTGAGTTTGATCCATTAGAATACTTAAAAATCATTGAGCGCACCCGCATATGCGATTGTTTGCTAAATAGTCGCGTATGTACATGACTTTGAGGGAATTTTGCGCGTATATCCAACCCTATACGCAGAAAAACCATCGATTTTCATGTGGGCCGAGGCGTGCATTTAAGATGGGCCTAGAATCCTAAATACACCATGGAAATTGATAAAATTTGCATCAAAATGAAAGAGTAGAGCATGGGTAAGTACCTAGAAAAAATGGTAGTGGATTCTGTCGGCTAGATCTCTTGGAATTCGCTGTTGAAGTTCTGAGCTCAATTGGGTAAAAATTTCAAATGTTATATAATGTTTTGAATTTTTTTACTATTTATAGAAATTTTTCAAATTTTTGAAAATTTTTACCCCCTTTTCTATAGTTTGGACCGTTTCTAATCCTTTTGGACCATTTTTGGACTAATTTATGATGTAGAAGACCATTTTGAGTGCCGTTTCGACCGTTGCATTGACCCGTTCATGCCTGTTACAGGTATGATGTTTAAACTGGCATATAGGTTAGGATCACCTCTGATTGCATTTTGCATGACCTTATGACTGTTTCATTATAGCCTTAGGCATGAACCCATTCTATTATGCCACCGAACCTTCTTGCTATTTTAGAACTGGCATTATGTGAATGGTAGAGCTTGACCTTACACGGGTACCCTAGTTAGCACCTTATTTTCATTTGGTGCCCATGCTGACATTTTGTCCCTTAGGGTGTGGGAGTCCATTGTATAGTATTTCCATGACATTTCGCAAGAGCCTCATACTCCTCTTGATCTTTTGCTGGCCTATTTCCCTCAGGAATCCATTATGTCAAGTTGTAATTGCATTATCATGATCTTTGCTTTCCTTATTGAGCCTTACGCCGGCTTCTCTGAAATTGAGTTTTAGCCATATTGCCCGATCTTGTCTCATGTCTAGCCATGCAGAGCCATTTTATATATCCTTTGTAGCTTGATTCCCTATTTTTACCAGGAGGGGACTTTCCCCCAAGTGTCGCTATTCTACACATGTATCCTTGCATTGAGAATAGGTATGTTCCACTGCTTGGAACTAGTTTGTTTTCCCATTATGACACTCATATCCTCCTAGTCTGTAACTATAAAGTAATTTTATTCTTTTTCAATCTTTTTAAATATTTGAAAAAGTCCAAAAAAAAAATTAAAAAACCAAAAATCCAGACAAGGAAATATGTTATCTTTGGCAGCCGTCGAGTCGTGTCACCTTCAAATAGAGCACTGTATATCACATCTGTTGGTTGGGTTTAAAGTTTGACTTTAGGAGTTGTACTCGTGTATCTTAGTTTATCTCCACCAACTGGTTAAGCTTCCAGTCCCTATGGAGCCTCTATCGATGCCTCCTGTGTCGTAGAGATGTTCTAGTTTTGTATATCGAGTCTATGCTGCCTACATTCAGTCACCATTCACTGTTATGCTCTTGTTCGAAGGAAGTTGAAACCTGAGTCAGCCATTCCTCAGTTATCTTAACTTTGCATGTCGGCCATTCTCGGTACAGTTACTGGTTCGTGCACCTTATGATCAAGTCCTTCCACATTATACAGCTTTGCTGAGTACCTCATGTTGGATGATGGGGGATTCCTTAATGCCCTCCTTCCAACGGATTTCATCCCATCGACTTCAGATCATTTATTTTGGGATTGGAATCTAGAGTCATTTTTGAGTGCCTTGAGACTTGCAGTCATCAATGGTAGGTTCTCTCGCCATCGACATTTTTTGGGAATACATCAATGTCCCCTGATCGATGGATCCTCTCAAGTGTTCGACCTCAACACACCTATTCACACTAGTTAGTTTTCACTCTAGTACCTTGATTCCCATTATCATTATCGGTGGGTGATCTCGTGTCTATTAACGGTATACATCAATGATCGGTAATCAGACGATGGAATACTATGTTCGACCTTGACACGTCTATTCACATAGTAGGACTTGTACTCGTAGAGGTTTGTGTAGAAGACCTTCCAGATTGGTGGCATCTCTTATATGCTACCTCCTTGATCGTGCCATTATTCATGAGATTTCAGCTCTCATGACTTGATTCCAGTGTGTGTCACACATTTCCAACTATTATGGAGATCATGATCCTTTGTATATCTTCATCATGGAGATTTTGATCTATGTATATTATACGTGGTGTTGTAATCTCACAGATCACATAAGGTTACCAATAATACATACTAAAACATACATAAATATAAAGCAGAGACAAGAGACAAGAACATGTAAGATAGACAGATTATATTATTCCAATGAGTTCATACAAGGCAGAGAACTGAACTAAGTTCTCGTTTGGCTCAATAGCCTAATATATACAATTTACAAACAGTTACAAAATAACTACCTGTCAGTTTGGTGAACCGACACAACTTTTAGTTTAGCCGACCTAATCTTCTAGTTTAGTTGGTCGACCGACTTAGTCGGCTGATCGACTAAGTTGACCCATCGACTTAGTCGATTGATCGACTAAGTTGGTCTTCATTCAAGTCGACTTGCCGACTTGCTCCTTCTACATCTCCCCCATGGACAAAACGTTTCTTCGTACCGAAGAAACAGGGAGGTACAAAAAATGTGTTTGTCGGACCCTTCAAAAAATGCTATTGTGGTGGACTATGCAGACGGATAGTTGGTTGATTCTGGACGCAGATCTCGACAATGGCCGGAGCTGTGATGGCAAGGTGATTTTGAAAATATTTCCAGCTCTGCAAAGCTTTCTGGATGTCGATAGTTAATGTAGTTAAGCTTGACGAGACCGACATCTTCTCCGAGAGGGGGACTTCTGTGATCTTCTCCATGTTGGGGCCCAGGAATTGGTTCTTCTCTTCTGCTGTGTCGATGAGTCTTTTCATCTGGGGGCAGATGATGTCAACTTTCTCTAAATTGGGAAGAGCTTGTTGCACCCACTGATGTGCTTCCCATTCCAGCTGCTAGAGTTTGTTGGTTTCCAACACTATCTATTCTTCTATTATTTGCCTAAGTGCTTCCTCTGTCATCTTCCTGCTCTCCAGAGCCTAAATGCCTTGACGAGTCTAGCATGTCTGCTAATAGACCTTCCCATAGTGAGTAGGCTAGTCTCTTAAGACTTCTTCAGTAACGACAGACTCCTCCATGTGGTCCTGTAGCACTTTGTATGCCTCTGAAAAATCAGTGTGCTGTGCCAGTAATAGTCGGGCAGTCTCTTCCTTATGCTCTTCCTTAGTTTCCTGGAGATGTACCTGGATGGTCGACACCATGATCTTTAAGAGATTATATGAGGCTTTCCAACGGTTTATCTGTGTCGACTTCGATAGGGCCTGGTATGACGGATTGAGCTAATGTCCTACATTTGCCGAGAAACTCGACCTGTTCTATATATTTATTTGTTAGTTCCTTTGTTTTTCTATCAGCCCTTGTCTTTGCTTCTTTGGCCAGGGTCTGAGGAGTTTGATGACCTCTGTGTCGGTTAAGGTGCTTGCATCTCTTAAGCTGATCCGTAGGCTGGAAGTTTTTGCATGATGCTCTTTCTTCTTCTTGTGCTTTTCTGGCTTGGTCTCCTGGGTACCTGCAATAGTTGAGGGGGGGCCTTTGGTTTGCGGGAGAGAGGTTGATGGTTTTTTTGTCTGGGGAGGTGGTATGACCACCTCTGGCTGTGTGGATGGATTTGGTTGTGATATGTCTGGGTGTGGGGATGTTGGGGGTGGTGGGGGTGGTGGGGATGTTGGTGGCGGTGGTGATGGAGTGGGGGAATGGTCGGGGGTAATGGGTTTGTCGGAAGTGCGTTGTGGACTTATGTCGGGAGTTATGTCTGTCTCTGGTGGTGTAGTGGTGGGTGGTTCATCCTGGGTTTTGGGGTCGATGTGTTCCACGGTAGACTGCACTAGTCCAATCATGTCACCCTCTTGGTTGGTTTGTCATGTGAAGGTCAACGTCATGTGTCCAAAGACCGTGGGGTGGTTTCTGCTGCCTGTATAGAGAGGAGTCTTTGTGTGAATTTTCTGAGCCGAATGAAACAGCTCAGGCAACATCTCAAAGAAATATTTGAGCTTAGTGTCTTTATCGAACTTAGCTTTCACTTTCTCCAGTATCGCTCTTTGGTATAAGTCGAGGGGGCTGACCGACTATTGTGCTGGTGCTTTCTCCTCAACTACTGGTGTCGGTGATGGAGGTGGAGGGGTCGACACAGGATCGACGACGCCTTCAGGTGTCGTCATTGTTTTTTCCTTCTTTGGTCGACCTTCAGGAGCCCCTGCTTCAAGGAACCGTTGAAATTGATTTTCAACTGGTACTTTGTTGGCAGCTGCATCCTCTATAATGTCCAGGGCGGTAGCTTCTAGTTCTTCTTCATCATCAGACGACTCAATCATAAGCTTGCGCTTACCTTTGCCTTGTTGTACTTTTTGTGCTTTAAGTTTCCTTCTGGCGGTGGCTATCTTAGTGGCTAATTTTTGAATGATTCCTTTTGATAAAGCATACTCAGGGTTGTCGAGCTCGACTTCACCCGTCGGTACCTGAGTTGGGGCGATGATTGCTGGAGATGATGAGGTTGCTTGCTGCTGTGGTTGTGGCTGTGGTTCCGTCGGCTGTGGGTCAGCTCGCTATGTGGTCGGAGGTTTGATAGTTATATGTACCCGACCAGTGGGCTCGACCGGTATGTCCTCCGACACAAATGTACTGATGTAGAGGTTGAGCTTGTAGTCTTCCTCTTTCTCCTAGTCGGTGAGTGGCTCCTTTATTGAGTAGTTGACCTGTTTGGCTGCCTCGGGCACTGGTATTCTTGTCTTCTCCTGTCGAGTCAATTCCCAGAAGATTTGATCGACAGATGGGTAGTAGTCAAGGGCGTGGGCCTTGGGGTTCTCGCCCTGCATATACCAGACCGACATATGGTCAAGCTCCAACTGTATGTGGGAGTTCGCTGGTAGATTTTGTCGGATGTTCTGAGGCACCCTCCATCTAGTTGTGTGAACTTTCAACTGTTGGAACTAGTTTTCCAAAAACACTTTCCCCTGTCCTAGCTCATGTGGAGTTCCTTTCTGGGAGAAGGGTTTAAACCTGTTCATGTCGAACTTTGTCGATTCCCAGAAGACTGGACTGCCTTCTAGACAGATGTGATACATAACGATCCAGAGCATAAGGGAGGGGAACTTGATGATTCCTCCCATCTCTTGGCATCATTCGCAGACGGTTTTGATCATGTTGGCGACATAATCTCCCCATCTGTAGATTCGACCGTTGGTTGCAATTGTGTCGATGGCCTCCAACATTTCCAATTTGAGGTCGCTGCCTCGATCGGCCAATGTAAGTGTGATTGCGATTATTTTAGCCACAATCTATGGTGTTCGAGTTGCAATCTGCCTGACCATCAACCCTTTGGAATTTTTCCCGAACGACGATCCCTTAAGCTCTTGGACCAACCTTTCCTTGATTCCAATTGGTATAGGGTTCCCTTGGTTGGACAGGCCAGTGAGTTTGGAGATGACATCTCTGGTAATGTCGATCGGCTGGTTGAAATAGAATCAACCATTGTGGTATCGACTGATGATGAATTTTACGGTAGCTTCTTTTGTTCCACCAAAGCTGTCCATCAGGGGTGCATTGGGATAGTTAAAGATGGTGCTCCGTTGGACTTTTTTAGTGGCTTGGGTTATTTTCTTGTCGATGAAAGCCCATTCTTGAATCTTGGCCCAGAGTTTCTGCCATGAACCCTCCTGGACTTTGGCGTTTTTGATATTCTTTAATTTGTGGATCAAGGGTGTATCCTCAGCCTGTAGCTCTTTCGCTTTGGTCACTGCTCTGGTCTGTTTAGGGGCCATGGTGTCGGATTGATGAGGGTTATTACAGGGTTCTTGGCTTTTGGTCAATTGAGTTTGTGAATGCTTTGTGTGTAAGGGGTGCGGTGAGTGAACCTTCGACGGTCCATGATTTATAGGGGACGGTGTGGTTGCATGTGGGAATGAATGTATTAATGGTGGACTTGATGTTCCAGCTGCAATACGTGAGTGTGGAATAATGGTGAATTGCTTTCGGTGCTTGAGGTCATAAATGCGCGATGGGACTTTCGAGGTCGTTGGCCAGTGTCGGTGCTGAGAATGGTCGACCAGACTAGTCGATGAAGATGGTTGAAGGTGATGATGCCGGTGGTCGAAGTAGTGATTTCCTGTCATGGTGGTGTATTACGTTGTTTATTTTTTTGAATTTTTAGATTTTTTTATGGATTTTGGTGTCCGGTTACAGTCGTTATATGATTTTTTTTCTTCTAGTTTTTGTAACGTTTTAATCGGGCTCCATTAACGAGTTTCTGAAATACTAGGCCCTGCAATGTTTTTAGTTGGATTGAACCATTGGGGTGTATCTCTTCGACAACATATGGGCCCATCCATTCTGTGTGGAGTTTCTTGGGTTTTCCTTTGACTTGACTATTATAAAGTAAGGCAAGGTCACCGACCGACAAGTTTTTGTTTTTGATGTTGCGGTCATGCCATGCTTTCTGTTGTTGCTTTTGAATTTCTTGGTGTTGTATAGCCATGAGTCTGTGTTCTTCCAGTTTGTTGAGTTGAAATAGTCAGTCCTTTCTTGCATGTTCGACATCGACATGTAATAGTTGTGCAATAATAGGTGTCTGTTGTCGGAAATGTAGGGGGACGACTGCTTCTTGTCCGTACACTAGTCGAAAGGGGGTTTGGTTGGTCGACTGTTTATAGGATATCCTGTATGCCCATAAGACTGCTGGGATTTTCTCGTCCCACTCATCCTTGTTGGTATTGCATATTTTGGTTAACCCTTTTGTTAATGTTTTATTGAAAGCTTCAATCGCACCATTCGACTGAGGATGATATGCTGTACTTCATCGGTGGTCGATGTGGAATTGGTCGGTCAAGTGTTTGATAGTTTTGTTGATAAAGTGTGTTCCTTGGTCGCTGATCAATGTTAGGGAATCCGAATCTAGTGATGATGTTTTCGTAGATAAATTTAGCAGCTACCTCACTCGAACATGTATCGACAGGTTCAGCTTCTGCCCATTTAGTGACATATTCTACTGCAGTGATAATATATCTTGCACTTGACCTTTTGGCTGGGATAGGAAATGGTCCTATGAAGTCTATAGCCTAGATTTCGAATGTGAGACTAGGGTTTACTGATATCAGGGGAATTTCTGTGCTCAACATAGGTCAACCAATTCGTTGACATCTGTCACATCGACTGACGAAACTTTTGCAATCTCTGTGGAGTGTCGGCCACCATAATCCTGACTGTTGGATTTTCTTTGCAGTTGTGTCTACTTAGAAATGTCCTCCTGCAGGTCCATAGTGTGCTTCATGCATGATTTGGTCTCGCTCATGTTTGAGTACACACCTTCTGAGAATTTCATCTAATCCCATTTTATATAAAAATCCATTAATGAGGCTGTAGGGTGCAACCTTCATAGCTAGGATTTGTTTCGTCTTGGTATTCATACCTTCAAGTGCCTGGCCGGTTTCTAAGAACTGAGCAATTTCTTCTATTTCTTCTAGAACTGCTTTGATGCGGAATAAATGTGCATCCAATAAGTCGTCATTGACTCCGGTCGATTCCTCCCCTGTGTCTATGCGGGATAGGTGGTCGGGCCTGACATTTAGCTTTCCTGGTCGGACCATGACTTCAAACTCAAATTTTTGAAAAAGAAGTAACCAGCAAAAAATTCTCCCATGATGAAGTGGTTTATTGACAAGGTACTTCAAGGCTTAATGGTCGGTATAAAATGTGAAGGGTTTGGCTAAAAGGTAATGTCGATACTTTTGGAGGGAAAATACCATACCTAGGGCTTCCCTTTCAGTGGTCAAATAGTTTCTTTCAGCCTTATTTTATTTTCAACTGCTGTAAACTATAGGGTAATCCATCCCATCATCCCCTGGTTGAGTTAGGATTGCTCCGATTGCTATTCCTGATGCATCAATATGCACATGAAATTTGGTAGACCAGTTTGGAAATTTTAGAATGGGGGCTTCGACTAGTTTCCTTTTCATTTTGTCGAAGGAGATATGGCATTACTCTGTCCATTTAAACTCTTGATATTCCTTTAGTAGTTCTTCTAGAGGGTAGGTCATATCTGAATAGTGTCTTATGAATTTTCTATAATAGCCTGTATGGCCAAGTAACACCCTGACTTGTTTGGGGTTTATTGGTGGTTGCAGGTCGAGGATGATTTTAATTTTTGCAAAGTCGACCTTGATACCATCTTTACAGACAATATGACCTAAGAGTATGCCTATGGGAGTCATAAAGATACATTTCTTAATGTTCAGGGAGATTTGAATCTATCGACATCTCTCCAGCATAAGTCGGAGCCATTTGTAGTGATCTTTTAAGGTGGAGTATATTGTCCAGTTGTCGAAGTATACTGCCATGGTCTTATATATGTATTCTTGGAATGTCTTGACAACAATTCGAGAAAACACTGTAGGTGCATTCTTTAACCCAAAAGGCATAAATATGTAAGCAAAGGAGCCAAATTCACACACAAATGTTGTTTTCTTTTGATCTTCTTTTGCTATTGGGACTTGGTTATAGCCTGAGAATCCATCTGTAAATGAATAGCATTCATGGCCTGCAACTTCATTCAAGATTTCATCAGCATAAGGGGTGGGGAATGAATCTGTCAGTGTTACTTTGTTGAGCTCCCTAAAGTCGACATAAATTCTTAACCTTGTTGGGTCATGTTTCTTGGGCTGTACGACCATGGGGCTTGCCCATTCCGACTGGTTGATAGGGTAAATGATCCCAGCTACTAGCATGTTGTCGATTTCCTTTTTAACTATCTCCTTGTACTTGTGAGCTAGTTTATAAGGTATTTTCTTGACAGGCCAGACATTAGGTTTGGTATCAATTTTCATTTTTCCCATTTCTTGTACTAAGCCTTTTAAGTCTTTATAGTCCCTGGAAAAGACATCTTGGAATTCTCTAAGTAAGTTCACTATTTCGGTGGTCTGTTGGTCGTTCCAGTAGTCACCAGTCTTGGATATTTTTGGTCTATCGTCGTTTGAAATGTCGACCTCTTTAGTTTTCACTTTGGCATCTAGCCACTTGGGTGCTTTAGCTTCATTAATTGACCGACTCCCTTCTTTGAACTGTGAGAATGTGGCAGGGAAATCGGCTGCAGTCATTCTGTCAAGATCTGGTTTGTCGGTGGTTTCAACTTTCAGGATTGAGTGGATAGGTTTGGTTGTTTCAATGTGGTTGGATTTCCATCTGAAGCTCTTGCCTTCTCTGTGTTAATTTTCTAAGTGTAAATGGGTCGACTGTGGTTTTGACTTAGTTTGTATATTATTATAGCCCTTAATCTATCGGTGGTCTGGGTAGGGTTGCTTTTCGGTCGGTTGGAGAAACTGTTTGATTTGCTGTGCTGTTTCAGCCAATTTTTCTTGTTGAGGTGTGAAGTTGAAGTATTTAATAAAAAATTTCCCTCAGTTCATGCTAGAAGAAGGTTTCACCTCTAGCTTCCTCCATCTTATACCATTTATTGGGTAAGTCGGCTAGGGTTGAAGGGAACAAATGTGGCTATTATAGCATATTTCACCACTCTAGGTGAATCGCACTTTGTATGGCCTTCCCCTGTCCCGCTACAGACTCTTTAGACCGATGGACCATATTTTATCCTTTGATGTGTCCTTGATCATCCCTAAAAAACTATATAAAAGATGATATATGCGGGTTTTTCCTGGATAACCGCGTACATACGCGAGTTGGACCCCTATATCTGCATACATCGGGATGTGTGCATAAGTCCAAATCCTTTTGGAGTTTTCCTTGACATGGATCCGACTCATTTGATTCCTGGCCTTCCGTATGCCTTGAGATCGCTTGGATTCGACCCTTCATTATCCCTTGTGAAGCTATATAAGGAACCCCTTGGTACATTGAAGGTATATAGAGAGATTGAGAGCAACGAAACTATAGTCCATTGTTGCCAGAATTATACTTGAGTCTGCATCCCTTTGTCCCTTTGGAGCACTTTTGTGTTCTTCCCAAGATTTCCTTTTGCTAGTGAGCTTGCTATCGAGAGATGGAGGAGTGAAGTGGTGGAGGCCCAAGTTGGGGA
>LPNX010104807.1:232733-245209 GCA_001517045.1 Pseudotsuga menziesii | reverse complement strand
ATCTACTTCAACCGTCCGGAATAAGGTACGAGGTCTGATCCTTTAGTGTTAGATGTTTTATTTCTATTGCATATTGGGAAAGATTGATTTCTGGAGTCATAGCTGTCTGTTGTGGTACCCCAAGCCATAGGAATTTCTCTCCATAACAGAATTGGTGACTCCGCTGGGGAGTTCCTAGTAGTTGTCCTTTAGGGGTGATTTTCTTGGCATTCAATGTATTTGAATTGCTCTTTCTCTCTTGTTTCTGTGTCGGGTCTGGGGGCATGTATGCCTGGTAGAGTCTGATTGGAGTGAAGTCTGTCCCAGCCTATCTATTTTCCTTGTTTTATGCACATTTTCTTCCTGTACACGGGTTTTTGATTTACAGTCGCGTATACACGTGGTTTCCTCTGGGATTTCCGCGTATACACACGGGTTTACTGTGAACAGTCGCGTATATGTTAGTTTTTCAACATTTAAGCTAGCATTTAGGATCTTTTCACTGAGATAATAACAAGCATAGCATTAAAACATAAGCACATCACAAGATACAAGAGACACAAAGAGTTGTCCTCGGGGAAACCATAAAGGAGAAAACCCCGCAACTTCCTTAGAGATAAAATCAGCACCAAAACAGTAAGAGATCTCCCAACAATAGTGGCCTTCTAGTCCTAGTATATTTCCTCCTCCACAAGTGCACCTCACTTAAGAGAGTGAGTGATGTGTGTGATAAATAGAGAGTCTCACTCTCTATTTATATTCTTCCGTTCACTTGAAGTACATTTTCACACGTAGGCTCGACCTAATATTACTTACCCGAGCCTACACCTTAATTAGTGTATAATAACTCGAGTGCCCCAAAACTGTGGGGACTTACCTAATGACTTGACATGACTTGTTTACATTATAGATCCTCCCGATTGGAACATCGGGGCATAACAACATGACCCAAATACATAATAGAAACATCCCGGAATAAACATCGGGTTACAATACATAAGATACATAGAAGAATACATCCCGAAGTTACATATACATCAACAGTATACCCTGGTTTTTTCATTTTTGTGGAAGTTAATGGGTTGCTGGGTGAATGCTGTTAGTTGCTGAGTCTCCTTTGGCACTGCCTGAGTCTGTTTTGACCTCTGGTTCTGATTGGAAACGTTTTTTTAGCCTAAATTTTTTTTTATTTTTATTTTTAGGAAAGTTCTTGTCATGGCATTTTCGATTTTTTGTTTGAGATTAGTGCATTAGAGTTATTTTACCTTAGTGCTGTGCTTGGATGCTGTTTATGTGTGCTTGCAGAGTCTGAGGGTGATAGAATCATTCTTTTGCTTTTTGCATCTCTTATTTTCAAAAAATCCAAAAACATTTGCTTATCATAATGCATTGCATTTTGCACTTTGCATTGTACTTGCACTAGATCTAGATTTGCTTTGGAGTACTAGTTAGGACTTCATATAGGAAAATTTGCATTCATCATTTGAAGAATAAATCGTGCATTTCACATAGTAGCATACCCTGTTTACATGGACACAATGCATTTGCATTGATTTTTACGAAGTGCATTTTACTTCTTGTTGCATCATAACACCACTAGTTGCATGACCATATCCTATTTTTGAGTAATAAAGCCAACTAAAATCAACGCTAATTAAAATGAATTACACTCTTTTCTTTTCTAGGGTGCACCAACAAGATTAGGTTTTAGGATTTTGGAATAGTTCATTGTAAGTTAATTCTCCAAGATCACTAAACAACAAAATCTAGGTGTCTGTCTAGGGAGTGTGTGAAATCCTTGGTATAACCATCGTTCTCAGGATCCTCCTCTCAAACGGGAGTTAAGCACGAGGCAGTGTGAGTGGTTATTGATTGGGATGACCCCTAGTCATAACTGAGTAGCACCGGTGATATTGCCAGGATTGTATTTGTATTTGGGGGCTCTTTCGAGAGTTTCGGGCTTTGCTACCCTGCCCATACGGTCAATCCCGCCTGCGACTGTCTGCTTGAGCTTTTGATTATATTGAGGTGACCTTAGTGACCTTACCTAGGATATTGAGGGGGTACATGTAGAGGCTATTCTGCATGTGTCCCGGCTAGGTTGGGGTCGGATAGCATAGTCGCTTTATGCGTTGAAGCTGAGGGCCACAATAATTGGTTTCGTACCTCCACTTGTGGTGACAAGGGCCTCTCAAGCCTCTCCTAGGAGAGACATACCAGCCACATTCAGGAGCTCACTTATCCAGCCCTTATTTGCTTGTATTTGGATTTAGATTTTATTAGTGATTGCTCTGTGTACGCTAGTTGGCCTAAGGTTTACATAAATAGAGAGTCTTTGCTTTTTGTTGAGTCATTGTGGATTCGAGTGCGGTTCCGTGTCGCTCTCGTCAGTTAGCAGGACTTCTGCCTTCTACTTCTCCTCCTCCTTTGGGAGAGGGGCCTAGACTGTCCAGGCGGACTATGTCACACACTGATTCACACACCATGGAGGATCATTTAGAGACTATTCCTGAGCCACATCCTCCCGTTCGTATTGACGATGGGAAACTTACTCCTACATACGATCCTTCACCTGACCTAGCTGAGTTTGGTCCTGTGATTTCCTAGATAGGATATTTGCATGATAGACCTACTCACCCTAGGGCAGATTCCCCATTGAGATGTTATCGGTATGGAATGCCGAAAGATGTCGAGACTCACTTTGACCCGCCTAGCACTAGCTACGGTAGTTATGCTACGACTGGTTTTCCTATGCATGATTTGACATTTCATGTTGAATCCGACTTTGAGCCTAGCACTATGCCTAGGGGCAATCCCATTCCTTACCTTGCGGAGAGGTTTGGGAGTACTAGTCACATTGCACCTTCCATCCCAATGGTGGAAGCTCCATCTTATCCCCCTCCTAGGTCTAGGGTTAGTGATCCAATTAGGATACCAGGTCCGAGACGAGTGACGATAGGCACTAGCACATATCTTATTACTGAGATTCCTTCATCCTCGGTAACGAGTTCTTCAAATGTACATCCTCCACCTTATCCACGTGGTCCTTCGAGTCGATATATGGCTACGAGTCAGGTCCGTATTGCGGTTACTTGGCCGATTGTGTCTCAAGTTCATATACCACCCGCTGCTTCGAGAGGCTATATTCACCCATCTAGTGGTCAACTTGTTACGTCCGGGGCATATATACCTACTTCTGGTATGTATGTTCCCCCTTCCGGAGCTTATCTTCCAACCTACAGAGTGTCCCATGGGACATCGCAGGAGATGACCTATGGACCTTATTATGGTCCGCAGTATGGACAGGTTTCTTCACCTTACGAAGGCGGGTATCAACAACCTGCTTACTCTCCTAATTATGGCTTTGTAGCTCCTACTAGTCAAGGTCCACCTTACTATGGTACTTCCACGTCACCTTATACAGGTCAAACAGGAGGAGGACACGATGGCCAAGGCCATGGTGGTGCTCAAACCCATGTGAATCAGGGAGCGGTCCATCGACCTCATCATGCTAAGCTCCATTTCCTCGCGACGCTTAACCTTCATTACTTATCGATACTTAAAAACAATCCCATGGCTCATGACCTGCCTTGGCCGACTATCCCTACCAAGCTTCCTTCGGACATACCTAAGTTCGAAGGAAAACCGGGAGAGGACCCGAGCGAACATGTTACCACGTTTCACCTTTGGTTCTCTTCGAATTCGTTACATCAGGACTCAGTCCGCTTGCGACTATTTCAACGCACCCTCACAGGGCCTGCTACGAAATGGTATATAGAGTTACCAAAGGGAGCCTTTACCTTGTTCGACAATCTTACGATGACTTTTCTTAATCACTTCTAGCTACCAGTGCGCTATGATGTTGGTACTGAACTTTTGTCGACATTTCGGCAAGATAAAGCCACACATATTTCTGATCATATTCAGGAGTGGCGTAGACGAAAGAGATTAATTAAAGATTTTATACCGCCGGAGTTCCTTCTCGAGTGGTTCCTCAAGTCTTTATTGCCATATATCATGAAGGATGTTTCCACATCTGGAGTGCAGAATGAGGAACAAGCAATCTTTAGGGCGCAGGAACTGGACTTGATTTATGCTCAGTCCGGATTGTTGTATGAGATTATTCCCAACGCTCCTTGTTCTAGTTTCGATCCCAAGGTTAAACCTGGACCACATGCCGATGGCATTGTGGGTTATGCAAGTACGAAACCTGTAGATTCGGTTGCAAAACAAGTTAGTCAATTGTTGCTCAACCAGTTTGATTTGGGACAAGCTACGGCTTCGTCTCAACCCGCCCAAACGGTGAGTGTACTTTCTGTGCAATCGTCGGACCAGAAGGGTAACCAACAACTCGGATGGAATAAGAAAAAGGGTAAGAATAATAATCGAAAGGGTGGGAATAAGAATGAGAATGCTTCCAATCATGACAAGAACGGTCAGAATGCTGGTGGGGACAAGCAAGCGAAACGTAAGGTTAAGTTCCCTTGCAAGCTATGTAAGGATGATCACCTCACTTACTTGTGCCCTAGAATTGATGAAGCTTTGAGACTCTTAGCACAAATTCCAGCTGTGCTAACGAACCCTTTACCGCATAACCAGAATATGAACTCGAAGTCCCAGGAGCAATCTAGTGAGAATGATCCACCAGAAGCTAGTGCTCGTGGGTGCATTAACATGGTCCATGCTGCCAACGTTGTGACTTGTGCGAAAGATTATGGATCGTCACAACCCAACCCAGGCAAAGAACCTAATCCACTAGGAACCCCTTTGCGTATTGAGAAACCTGCGGATAAACCTGAAGTTGCACCTCGCATTCCTAAGGGGGTACTTAAGCGCTCGGGGCATAATACAAATTCTCGAGCCGCCCAGAATTATTCAGTTTTCAAGGATTTAGGCCATACTCCTTGTGCAATGTCTGCATTGGAAGTGCTTCAAAGTTGTCCTTCATAAAGGAAGGCTTTGCTTTCTGCTCTTGGTGTGAATGGTGATGATTCTTCCTCAGTGATCAAATTTGAAACCGCAGGTCATCAGCCTCGCTTGACCTACTATGTGTCACTTTTGGTACATGTAGAATGTCTTAATATGATCGTCAAGCACACTGTGATTGATGAGGGCGCTGCTACATCTGTGATGTCTTTGTCTTGTTGGAAGGGTCTTGGTTCTCCTGAGTTGTCGAAATCAGCGACTATGTTAACTGATTTTGATGGGAGATCTTCTAGGCCACACGGCATCATTCCGTCCCTTAAAGTCTGTTTGGGAGGGAAGACCGTTGCGATAGAGGTTGATGTGGTTGATGCACCCCTTGACTACAATCTCTTGCTGGGTCGGAACTGGATGTATAGTATGCAAGTCGTTGCTTCTTCCGTGTTTCGCGTTGTATGCTTTCCTCATAACGGAAAGATTGTAACGATTGATCAAATGTCATTCAAGAATTCCCTTGTTACTGCATCTTCGGGAACTTCGGTTCCGGTCGTTGAACACTCTCAGCCGGCAACTGGGAGTGTGGGTGTAGGCATGTATCCATCCCTCATGGGAAGCTTTAGTTGTCCTGCACCGGTCCTCATGATAGGATCTTGTTTCGATAGGGCTTCGACTTCTAAGACCTCAGTGTCTTTTCGCACGACTCATATGGGAGATCCTTGGATTCTTCCTACACTGAGTATTTCCAGTGAGCCTGTCGAAACCAACGTGCCGCTTCCTGCAACCATGATAGCTTATCAAGCCAATCTTATGAATGTTGCAGAGCCTTATTCTTCTTCTTCGCGGACGGAAGAGGAAGACCCCTATGTGCTACCCACATGGGCAGTACAGTCTTCTCATGCCCACGACTTCTTTGATACGTTTTTCCCTTTAGATGAAGCGATCATCGAGGCTATGTCGGGTGTTGAGTCGCCATGGGAGGAACTTCATCATAGATCATATTTCCTTCCACCGCTTGACCGTTTGGAGCATGAGGATTATAGGGATATTCTTAGTCAGAGAGTTGGTAGTCCCATGATTCCATTAAGCTCTCCTGGTTAGATGGCTGATGGGAACATAGTGAACATATCTTCCATGATTTCTATCAACATCTCTCAAAATCCTGGCACCATTGAGAATGTTTATATTGGGGAAGATTGTTCCCAGGATGAGATTCTCAAATATACCGAGCTATTCAAGGAATTCCGTGATATTTTTGCTTGGTCGACAACGCTTACGCGCCGTGAATCCTAGGAAAGCACCCGCCATTAAGGAAGAGATAGAGAAGCTGTTGAAAGCTGGTTTCATCTATCCCATTCCCTTGACGGAGTGGGTTTTAAACCCCATTCCGGTGGATAAGAAGCAGGGAGCGATTCGAATATGCATTGATTTCCGTGATTTAAATCGTGCATGTCCTAAGGATAACTTCCCCACACCATTTATAGATCAGATTTTGGATGAGTGTGCGGGTAGCGAGGTGTTCTCCTTAATGGATGTATTTTTCGGGTACAATCAGATCCAGAATAAACCTGAGGACCAACACAAGACTGCATTTATTTGTCCTTGGGGAACGTTTGCATATCGGAAGATGCCTTTCATCCTTAAAAACGCTGGAGGTACATTTCAGCGGGCAATGACCTTGATTTTCCATGATCTCAAGTCTATTATTGAAGTATTTTTGGATGACCTCACTGCTCATTCTCGTATGAGGATGCGTCATTCCTATCAATTGAGATTGGTTTTCGAAAGATGCCGGCACTATTCGGTTCGATTAAATCCTCATAAGTGCATCTTTTGCGTAAAGTCAGGTCATTTACTAGGATTCATTGTTTCAAAGGAGGGCATAAGAGTCAATCCCTTAAAGGTTGAGGCAATACTTCAGTTGTCTCCCCCGAAGAATATTCATCATCTTCAGTGTTTGCAAGGTATGGCAAACTTCTTACAAATATTTGTGGTCAATTTTTCCAATTTGACTAGAGGCTTCATGCGTCTCTTGAAGAAGGATACTCCCTTTGAATGGGATGAGCGAGCCCAGGAGTCCTTCGATGCACTTAAGCGAGCCCTAGCATTGGCCCCAGTGATTAGTCCTCCGGATTATAGCCATGATTTCCTATTATATGTGGCCGTGTCTTTAGAGGCAATTGGTATGGTATTGGTTCAGGAGGATGAGGAGCTCCAGGAGCATGTCATATATTATCTGATCCGAAACCTTATTGACGCAGAGATTCATTATTCTCATGTCAAGAAGCTTGCTTTAGCGACTGTACATGCGGTTCAGCGTTTGAGACATTATATCCTCCTTCGCCAAACCTCGGTTGTGGCCCATGTCAATCCATTTCAATTCATCCTCACACAAAGGATTATTGGGGGAAAGTATAATAAATGGATTGTCATCCTTCAAGAGTTCGATCTCGAGTTTGTTTCGGCAAAATAGAAGAAGTAGTTAATCTTTGCAGAGCTTATATCAGATTTTCCAAGCGAGGCCGAGGAGTCGGTTTGTGAAGATACGTTTGTTGATGAACACATCTTCTTAATCTCCACGTTTGACCCATGGTATGGAGATATCATAGTATATCTGCAAACACAGAGGACCCCTACTCACCTCTCGTGAGATGAACGATGACGATTACGCCACGTCTCTAAGAACTACCTTATAGTGGACAATACTTTGTACCACCGTGGGGTAGATTCCATTTTACGACGTTGTTTAACTCATGAAGAGGCTGAGGTTGTGCTGAATGATTGCCACGAAGGGGCATGTGGTGGTCATTTATCTGGGCTTTCTATAGCTCAAAAAATTTTGAGAGCGGGTTATTTCTGGCCGTCGATCTTTAAAGATTGTGTTGATGCGGTCAAGAGGTGCCACCCTTGCCAGGTATTCACACGGAATATGCACTCGAAGCCTGCCCCGTTACATCCCATTATCACCGCCGGTCCCTTCACCAAATGGGGGCTCGATTTTATGAATTGCAGCCCAGCTTTGGCTAGGGGGCACCATCATATTATAGTGGCTGTGGATTATTTCATGAAATGGGCTGAGGTAATGCCTACAGTAAAATCCAAAGGTGAGACAGCCGCTCACTTCGTATTCAACCAAATCATTACTCGGTTCGGGATTCCGAGAGAGCTTGTCACTAACCATGGCTCGCACTTTCAGAACCGTATGATGGAAGAGTTGGCATCCAAGTTAGTGTATAAGCAAGAGCACTCCTCTTCTTACTACCCCCAAGCGAATGGACAGGTTGAAGCAGTGAATAAATCACTTAAGTCCATTCTCCAACGAACCATCGCACAGAGCAAGACGAATTGGCATATTACGTTATACCCTGCTTTGTGGGCATATCAAACCGTGGTTAATATTGCCACTAGTTTTTCTCCATATTAGCTTGTGCATGGAGTGGAGTTGATATTGCTTGTTGAATGTGAGATTCCTTCGTTGAAGCTAGCTGTGGAGCTCTTACCAGACACTTCACCTTTAGAGGAGCGTTTGGTCTACCTCGAGCAACTTGATGAGCAGCGTCGAGATGCCTTGGTGGCTCTAGAAGTTAATAAGCATCGCATTAAGGTCCAATATGACAAGTCTATCCATCCAAGAGTGTTTAGTGAAGGAGACTTGGTCCTTTTGTGGGATCAATCGAAAGAACCCTCGGGGGTAGGGAAATTTCATCCTATGTGGCGTGGTCCTTACGTGGTCAAGCATGTCTTAGAGAAGGGTTCCTTGAGTTAGTCAATTGTGAGGGCACATCTTTGGCGGAGCCTAGAAATGGGCTCTATCTCAAAAAATACTATGCATGATCTTTAGCCAAGGCTGCTTGTTGTATATTATTGTACAGCTTTGCATAGTTAGGTCTTTTTCTTATCGTGATCGGGTTTGTGATTAGTTTCCATTTCTTTTGGTAGATGTCAATGGAATCTTCCACCTACATAGGATTCACGGATGGTGCAATCCGTCACACTCAACACTCAGCCTCTGCTTCTTGGGTGATTTATACTCCTATGGGTCAGGTACTATCTTTAGGAGGTGTATGTCTACGGCCATCTTCCAATAATGTTGCTGAATATAGTGTCGTTATCAAGCTTCTACAAGATGCCATTTCACATGGTGTTCTATCTCTTAAGGTACATCTTGATTTGGAGTTAGTAGTGTCACAGCTCAATGGTTTGTACCATGTTAGAGATCCGACATTAGTGAAAATCTTCTTACGTGTGAGATTGTTAGAACGACAATTTGACGGTATTACATATATACACATTCCAAGAAATGATAATCAAGTTGCTGACTCATATGCTAACTATGTGTTAGATTGGCATTTGTTTCATTCATAATAAGTTAATCACAAACATTTCTACACATGTAAATAAATAAACCGATCACCATAAAACTTTTTATATATATCAAAAATGTGGTAATACATAGTGTCATATACAAAAGTGGAGCTTTCAAAGCTTTCATCATATAATACACGGTCGTACAAAACATATAGACTCCCAGGTATCTAGTCCTGTGGAGGGGGAAGGTTGTGATCATGGTACGTCACTACGGCTCTAGCTAGCCGCCGGAATAAACGCACCCATGCCCGTGGCACACCCACCACCTGTCGCTGCATGGCCTCAGGAAAGTCCTCGACTTGCGCCATGGGAACCCTGTGAGTTAGTTGCACGAAGTTGGTATGCATTCCCTAGAGCGTTCGCTCTGCATCTGCACCTGTGATGTCATCCCCTCTTCCCCTCTGTCTATGACGTGGGATGCCCTCTGGTCACTGTGGTCCTACATCTGCACATGAATGGTAGATGTCACTATGTGTTGTCACGCAAAAACATGTCTTTTTGATTTCACATAATCAAGAAAATACAAAAAAATTAAATAACTCAAAATTTTTTAAAAAGAGTGAGAGTCGAGATTCGGTACCTATCTCTCTGTATGCCGATCCTGGTGGCAATGGCATGTCCGGACCCCCCCATAAATCTATTCCTCCATAGGGGTAGTCATATATGGCAACAATCTATCGTCGCCACCATGGAAAGAAGTCAGTTGGATATGGGTTGGCTACCCTACCACCCCCTAGTCTGCGCATAGCATCTGCCCAACGCCGTTGGGCCGGATCTCGAACCCCATGGAGAGGAACGTCCACTCTAGGGCTCAATCCTGGAACACGCTCAAAGAAAAATGTTCTCAAAATGCTGCTGAACCTGAATTTCCGTATCCTACTTGCCTTACACTCATTGAGCTGGTGTTTCATGTTGCTCAGTAGTGTAGTACTCTAGTCATATATGGTCCGTCTCATACACTCCACCACATAGTACATCAGTGGCCGCGAGGCCTGATGGAGTGAGGCTGATCCTGCTATCCTGCCCAGTGCCAGTAGTATGGCCTTTAGGCCCAGCACCCATATCGCATTGGTGGGGACTTGACTTCCCACCTTCTCAGTATCTGGGTAGCAGCACACAGCTACATACTCATCGATAGTAATCCCACCGCCTAGCCCACCTCGGGAATGAAGGTTCACCACATCCCCTTGTCTAGATAGACCTGTGATGAAGTATATGTCTTCCACCTCTATAGTGAGAGACATCCCATCTATCCTGAAGGAATCTGAGTCTGGATCCCAATAGTTTACCAGCATCTCTAGCAGTCTTGGTTTGGCCCTCAAGCCACCAAGGCACCAAAACTTCTAGAGTCCACATATTCTAAGAGCTTGTTGAGCCATTATGTCAGCCCTTACAGCTTCCTCTACTTCACCATGCTCACGCTCTCTCCATTCTAGCACCATCCTGCATGAGAAATTACCCAATTGTCCATTAGATTCTTGTAAATTCATTTGCGCAACATCATACGTGACTGTTTTGCAAACAGCCACTTATGTACGTGGTTTCTAGCCCCTTTTCCGCGTATAAACATCCCTATATGTGGAAAAAGCTTCGATACCCGCATGGGCCACAGCGCTCATGTAGAATTGGCCTTAACTACCTCATTTTACCATGAAAATCAACAAAAATTATATTGAAATGCATGAGGAGAGCATGAGTAACTACCTGGAAGAAACGGTTGTGAATTTCGCTAGCTGGATCTCTTGGAATTTGCAGTTGAATATCAGAGCTCCAATGGGTAAAAGTTTCAAATGATTTATATTTTTTACTATTTATAGAAAAATTTTCAAATATTTGAAAATTTTTACCCCCTTTCCTATAGTTTTGATAGTTTCTAACCATTTTGGACCGTTTCTGACATTATTTGTGATGTAGAAAACCATTTTCAGTGCCGTTTCAGCCTTTGGATTGACCCATTCGTACTGATCTCAGGTATAACATCTACACTGGCATATAGGTTAGGTTCACCACCGTTTGCATTTTGCATGACCTTATGACCATGTTACCATGACCTTAGGTACGAACCCACTCCATTATGTCACGAAACCTTCTTGCTGCTATAGAAGTGGCATGATGTGAGTGGTAGAGCTTCACCTTACATGGGTACCCTAGTTAGCGCCTTATGTGTATTTGGTGCCCATGCTGACGTTTTATCCTTTAGGGTGTGGGAGTCCATTGTATAGTCCTGCCATGACATTTAGCAAGAGCCTCATACTCCTCTTAATCTTATGCTGCCCTTTTTCCCTCCGGACTCCCCTTATGTCAAGTTGTGAATGCATTATCATGAGCTTTACCTGCCTTATTGAGCTTTATGCTGGCTCCCCTGAAATTGCGTTTCAGCCATATAGCCCGAGCTTGTCTCATGTCTAGCCATGCAGAGCCATTTTTATATCCTTCCCAGCTTGATTCCCTTTTTACCGGGAGGGGATTTTCCCCCGAGTGTCGATATCCTACACATGTATCCTTGCATTGAGCATAGGTATGTTCCACTGCTTGGAACTAGTTTGTTTGCCATTATGACACTCGTCTGCTCCTAGTTTATAACTATAAAGCTAGTTTATTCTTTTTTCAAGCTTTTCAAATATCTGAAAAAGTCCAAAAAAAAATCAAAAAACCAAAAAGCCAGACAAGGGAAGATGTTATCTTTTGGCAGCTGTCAAGTCGTGTCTCCTTCGAACAGAGCACTGTATATCACATCCATTGGTTGGGTTATAGTTTGACTTAGGAGCTGTACTCGTTTATCTGAGTTTATCTCCACCAACTGGTTAAGCTTCCAGTACCTATGGAGCCTCTGTTGATGCCTCCTGTGTCACAGAGATGTCCCAGTTTGTATATCGAGTCTATGCTGCCTTCATTCAGTCACCATACACCATTATGCTCTTGTTCGAAGGAATTTGAAACCTGTGTCGGCCATTCCTCAGTTATCTTGACTTTGCATGTCGGCCATTCCCAGTACAATTACTGGTTCGTGTGCTTTATGATCGAGTCCTTCCACATTAGACAGCTTTGATGAGTACCTCATGTTGGATGATGGGGGATGCCTTAATTCCCTCCTTCCAGTGGATTTCATCCCATCAACTTCAGATCATTTATTCTGGGATTGGAATCTAGAGTCGTTTTGAGTGCCTTGAGACTTGCAGTCATCAGTGGCAGGTTCTCTCGCCATCGAT
>LPNX010104807.1:137311-232335 GCA_001517045.1 Pseudotsuga menziesii | reverse complement strand
TCGGCCATCGTATGACCCCTCTGACCTCACACATTAGGGGGCATCTGTTATAGCAGATTTCACCACTCCAGGTGAATCACACTTTGTATGGCCTTCCCTTGTCCTGCTGCGGACTCTTTAGACCCATGGACCATATTTTATCCTTTGATGTGTCCTTGATCATCCCTAAAAAACTATATAAAATATTATATACGCGGCTTTTTCCCCGATAACAGCGTACATACGCGAGTTGGACCCCTATATCCGTGTACATCGGGATGTGTGCATAAGTCCAAATCCTTTTGGAGTTTTCCTTGACATGGATCCGCCTCATTTGACTCCTGGCCTTTCGTATGCCTTGAGATCGCTTGGATTCGACCCTTCATTATTCCTTGTGAAGCTATATAAGGAACCCCTTGGTACATTGAAGGCATATAGAGAGATTGAGAGCAACGAAACTATAGTCCATTGTTTCCAGAATTATACTTGAGTCTGCATCCCTTTGTCCCTTTGGAGCACTTTTGTGTTCTTCCCAAGCTTGCCTTTTGCTAGTGAGCTTGCTATCGAGAGATGGAGGATTGAAGTGGTGGAGGCCCAAGTGGGGGATTCAGTTTCTCCGGTTCGCAGACGTGCCGTCAGAGGTTGTATCTATCTTGTAATCTCTGATTTATATTAATAAGAACTATCTTTCCTTGTCCAATGATGTGTATTTGATTGAATATTGTATCCATTGGAATATGTCAAATGCTTTTACATTATTGATTATATATGCTAGAATAGATCTAACACCATGATATATAGTATGCTTGTATTGTTTACTTGTTGTTGAGGAAGTATTATATCAATTCAAGCTGAAGATTGGAAAGCTCAACAGGGATCTACTTCAACCATACAAAATAAGGTACGAGGTCTGATCCTTTAGTGTTAGATGTTTTATTTCTATTGCATATTGGGAATGATTGATTTCTGGAGTCCTAGTTGTCTATTGTGGTACCCCAAGCCACAGGAATTTCTCTCTGTAACAGTGGCCAAGCTCGTTCATCCTTGTCTCCAAGTCGTCTCCACTCTGTCTCACAAGTCGTGATATGTTCTTCTGGGTTTTGAACTTGGGTAAAGATAGGGATTTGGGATTGATGGGTTAACTTCTTTCCACCAAACCTCTCGACAAAGTAAGTCGAAGCAGTTGTCCAGGTATGTAGGTTTTGACTTATGGGTATCCCACCATCTAGCTACTTGGCCTGTAAATGTTTCAACTAAGCTTTGGAGTCGTCCATGTTCTCCGATATTTTTAGATACCTGTTCGACGTGCATGACTGGGGACTCCCTCTCTTTATACCTAGGTAGTTGTGTAGTGTTTAAGTTGGTTGGTTGTAAGGTAGGGCGTTCCCTGACTTTCTTTTCAAATATTTTGGGGATAATTGATACTATGAAGCACTGTCGGGTGGGTTTTTTCTGTACTTTTTGTATAGTCTAGCACCCTCTTGCTTGTGTTTCGTAATTTTCCATCTCCCAATCATACAGTTAAGCATTTGATTTATAACCAATTGAGTCTTGGTTACCTAAGTTAAGCTCTCCATAGCTGTTTGGTTCTGTGTAGTCTGTATTGTTGTGGATCTGGTAAAGTTGTCTGACATCGAATTCCTCATCAATCGGTTCAGTCCCACGGGGGCTTCACTTGTTGACCAATATCCTATCACGTTAGTTCATATTGTGGGTTTTAAAATTATAAAAAATTGAACCAATATATTGCAGGTATTAGGGGGATGAGGGGTTTAAGGTGGGGGTGGGTAGGGTGGTTTATAAGGATTGAGGTATAAAAAAGGGTGGGGAGGAGGTTTTAAGTATTTGGAGGGGGTTTGAACTAAAAAAGTTTGGGTCAATATCTCTGGAAATTAAGGGTATTCTTTAGTATCCCATGATCGCATGTGCTATGTGAGAGGTTCACTCAGTGAAGTCCCCGCATTCAGTCCAAGGCTCTCCTTGGGATGGATGAATGGGTACAATGAACTTTTAACCATTTCCTTTTAACTTGATTCATTCCTTGTCTAAGGAGATGGATGCTTTCATCTTTCGTCCCCAAGGTCGACCGACTAGCGCTGGGAAGGAGCTAGATCCTTCTTTTGGGTCAATAATTTCAAAATCAACCTTAGTCGAGATTCCTTTGATGGTCGTGTCGACATATTTCCAAACCCCAATGGGTTCAATGAGGCCTTGGTCGACGAGTTTTAGATAAATGCCTGACTCGTACATTCGAGGTCTGCCCATATTTTCCCATGTATCCCGGGTCATGATATTTACTTGGGACCCAAAGTTGAGCACTACTTGTCGGACGTGGTAACCTTCGATTTCCAGGTCGACAAGTGGGTCGACATCGTTTTGTCTTTTTGGTTTAGGCTGAAGATGTTTTTTGTTCGTTTTCCAAGGTTGGTACCTTTTATTTCATGCAATAAGTCAATGAACTGAGCTGCAGATTTGTATGTTTGAGCGAGTTGGACTAATTGATGTATTGTGTTAGGTCTACTGTTAACGATGTCTTCTTGTCATGAAATGTCATGAAATATGTGGGTTGCTTCTTGATATGTGTGTTTTTCCTTTAGAGGGTCAGGATAACTATTTGTGTTTTTAATCTTACTGATTTGGGGGTTATCAGGCCCTGTTTTTGTGCCTTGTCGAGTGACAATATGTAAATTTTTAGTAGTTATTACATCATGCTTTTATACACAATACAAGACATTAACATTTTTATTCATATTGATTTTCTCTAACATAGTAGGACAATCCTCCAATGAGTGATTGCCTACTCCACAATGTGTACATAATTTAAGATCAGTTATGTCCTTGTATGGATAGTCTGCATACTGGTGGCCTTCTTTGTAGCATGTGAAGCACTGGGTTGGTTGATGCGGACGTATGTCGTGATTCCCAGGGAATCGACCTCTTCCTCCATAACCTTGGCGTCGGTTGTCGTATCGGTGCTCATATCATCGGCCGTCGTATCTTTGTCCATTCTGATCGTTTGGTGGATGGTTTTGCTCGTTATGTTGCGCCACTGCATTTGTTTGGTATACCGCATGATAGTTCTGTCAATTCTTTAGGTTTAATTGATAGTCAACGGTGTTGTGACTTTTGGTTTCGTAGATGGCGCACCAGGAAGCTTTGTCATTCTTCATATTAAACGGGTAGTCTGCTATAGAGTGATCTTCGTGTTCCTGGCAAATGTCGCAAAATGCTTTAGTCTGTACGAAGCGGACGTCTTGTTGGCTATATTCATGTTGACAGTTATCCTTCGAGTGGCCATTAGTTGAGCACTTGGTGCACTAGATCTCCTGATTTTTGAGGTTGAGCTCCTTCAGAGACTTCTGTACATTCTCTAGCTGTTGTTCTAGTTGGTGGTCCGTGGGGTATGCAGGTATATCTTCGTCCATCTCAACCTACAGAGCTTTGGTTAGTGCATCCTCATACATTTTGAACTTATCCAGACTGATGTGTCGGCGTACTTTCTATGATAATCCTGCAAGGAACCATTGAATCAGTAACTATTCATCAATAACGTAATCCAATTGGCTCAGTAAATATTTCCATCTCTTGTTGTAGTCATGGATGGATTCGCCTGTATTTTGTGAAGTAGTTTTGAGATTCTTTGCGGCCAGGTGCTTAGCATTTGGCGTTTTAAATAATGACAGGAATTGCACCTTAATCTCAACTTTCGTCGCTCTGGGTTTCCTTTCCGAAAAGGTCATGTACCATGTCAAGGCCCTTTTCCTTAAGGCTCCTGCAAACTGTGCCATTTGTCGGTCTTCATCTGTAACCTGGTTTGCTTCCCATGTTGACTTGTAGACGAACCAATGTCGTCTGGGGTCTTCATCTCCCTCATAAAGAGGAATTGAGCTGATCCGTGACCCATGTCTGAATCACTTTCACTGCTCTCAGAAGTTGGTGGAGGTGGAGGTGGGGGTGGTGGTGAAAGTGGTGGGGTTATTGATGTAGTCGTTCCCACAAAATTATGGTCAACGAAACTTGTGCTCCCATTAGTCATTGAGTCTTCGTCAACTTCTAGTCATTTAATGTCGACTTCTGCTGTCGATGGTCCACTGCAACTTTTTTTTCACAAGTCTGATTGTTCGATTTCTTCTAAAGCTATACTTGGCGGGGGGGGCGCTCCTTCATGTGTTGGTAAGAGAAAGTGGACACTTTGGATGGAGGGTGCCGCTTGAAACGTCACCCAGTTTCCTTCCAGCGGTCGACGTATAATAAGGTGTTGACTGGTGTATGTTTCATCACCTAGTCGGCTCCATATATTGAAGTCACCAGCTCATAGCCAGAGGTCGTCTTCGACAATAGTCTATATTCTAGTACGCGGATTCAATGGGGAAAGGGTTGTTCCTTCACTGGGAGCTCTTAGTTGTAGAGCTTCTGGCTGCTCTATCCACACTTCTTCCTCTGTAGGGGATGCTTCTTACTCCATGCCTTCTTCATGTCGGTCATGACCTGACTCTAGCGGATTCTCTTCCTTGTCGTTCTCCCTAGGGTTTTGTCCTCTGTGCGGATCTAAGACTCTTTCACGTCTGGCTTCCCTTCTCTGGTATCTTTCATCCCTTTCGATATTCTGGATATCTGACATACTTTCGTACAATACTAGTCCCTTATGGTCCTCTTCGGTCGACTTCTCATTACTGGTGCCTACTATCTGGTCTGGGTCGACTAGGATCCACTATACTCTATCTCCGACACATGACCAGCTACCCCTCCATAGCCTACCTGACGCTTTTAGAAAGCCCGGATAGTTCTGTCTATTTTTTTAGGAAGTATTCCCACTCCCTTTCTGCAATGAATTTCTCCCACTTCCTCTGCTTCTCCGCCCAGTTAGTGTTTGATGGTTGTTTGTACAGTGGTGGACGAGGTTCAACAATGTGTCCTGCTCCCTTCTCGATCAAGAATTTGAACAGCAAGGTCGGTAGGGAACACAAAAATTGTTTGGTGAAATATGTGCAAAATTTCTCTTTGACAGTTTCCACTGAAGTTCTGTCTTCGACTACTTGTTCCTCACAGAAGTCATCGGCGATTTTCTCAAACCACTTCGACAAATTTGTTCGGCCTCCTCAGATTAGTTTTTCCAGCAATTGTTGTTCTTTATTTGCATCCGGATTTCTCATCCAGAAGTTGCTTCAAGAGTTAGGGCACTGATTTGACAAACTCTTCATGCGTCTCTGTGAAAAATCTTTCTTTTGCCTCAGCGACTGTTAATCTGTTCCTTCGTGCGTAATTTTGCAGATAGTTTGCAATTTTATGTTCCCACCAGTCCTTGATCTCCTGCTCTGGTATCATATGTGAGCATATATTTCACTCATGTACTACCGGCAATGGAACCAATGTTGTAATCTCACAGATCACATAAGGTTACCAATAATACATACTAAAACATACATAAATATAAATCAGAGACAAGAGACAAGAATAGGTAAGATAGATAGATTATATTATTCCAATGAGTTCATACAAGGCAGAGAACTGAACTGAGTTCTCGTTTGGCTCAACACCCTAATATATACAATTTACAAACAGTTACAAAATAACTACCTGTCGGTTTGGTGAACCGACATGACTTTTAGTTTAGCCGACCCAATCTTCTAGTTTAGTCGGCCGATCGACTTAGTCGGTTGATCGACTAAGTTGGCCCATTGACTTAGTCAGTTGATCGACTAAGTCGGTCTTCGTTCAAGTCGACTTGTCAACTTGCTCCTTCTACACGTGGTGATGATCACTTATGTCATATTTTGTATCATGCCTATTCATGGCCATTGTACTCTTATGTATCTGGGACTGCTATATGTAATTGCAGTTATATGTAGAGTTGTATCATTGTACTATGCTGATTGGGTGGCTGGTCTTCCATTTGGGATTATTCATCACTCCACTTCTGGGATGGACTTAGAATGTATTTTGGCCATCGTATGACCCATGGGGGCTTCACTTATTGACCAATATCCTATCACGTTAGTTCATATTGTGGGTTTTAAAATTATCAAAAATTGAACCAATATATTGCAGGTATTGGGGGGATGAGGGGTTTAAGGTGGGGGTGGGTAGGGTGGTTTATAAATATTGAGGTATAAAAAGAGGCAGGGAGGAGGTTTTAAGTATTGGGAGGGGGTTTTAACAAAAATACTTTGGGGCAATATCTCTGGAAATTAAGGGTATTCTTTAATCCCACGATCGCATGTGCTATGTGAGAGATTCACTAAGTGAAGTCCCCATGGTATGACCCCCCTGAACTCACACATTAGGGGGCCTCTGTTATAGCAGATTTTACCACACTAGGTGAATCAAACTTGTATGGCCTTCCCCTGTCCCTCTACATACTCCTTAGACCCCTTGGACCATTTTTTGTCCTTTGATGTTTCCTAGACCATCCCTAAAAACATGTGAAAATTGCTATACGCGACTTTTAAACCCTTTATCGTGTATATACACGGGTTTGACCTCTAAAACCACGTACATCGGGATGTGTACAAAATCCAAATCCTTTTGGAGTTTTCCTTGACATGGATCCGACTCACTTGTCTCCTAGCCTTCCATATGCCTTGAGATTGCTCGGATTCGACCTTTTATTACCCCATTGAAAATCTATATAAGGAACCCTTTGTATACATTGAAGGCATAAAAGAATTGAAAGCAAAGAAACTATAGTCCATTGTTGCCAGAACTTGTGCTTGAGTCTGCATCCCTTTGTCCCTTGGAGCACTTTAGTTTTCTTCCCAAGCTTGCCTTTTGCTTGTGAGCTTGCTATCAAGAGATGGAGGATTGAAGTGGTGGAGGCCCAAGTGGGGGATTCAAATTCTTCGATTCATAGATGTGCCGATAGAGGTTGTATTCATTGTAATCTCTTATTTTATATTAATAGAAATATATTTTCCTGTCTAATAATGTATGTTTGAATGAATATTTTATCCATGGATGATTCCAAATACTTATACGTTGTTGATTATATATGCTAGAGTAGATCTAACACCAATATATATAGTATTCTTGTCTTGTTTACTTATTGTTGAGGAAGTGATTCATCAATTCAAGGTGAAGTTGGAAAGCTCAACGAGGATCTACTTTAACCGTTTGGAATAAGGTACGAGTTTTGATCCTTTAGTGTTAGATATTTGATTTCTCTTGCATATTGGAAAGGATTGATTTCTGGAGTCAAGCTGTCTGTTGTGGTACCCCAAGCCATAGAAATTTCTCTCCGTAACAATGGGCTCAGCCCAATATTGAAGACTTAGTCTCTTAGATTGGATCATACAATTAGCCATTTCTTTTAAAGTGTGGTTCTTCCATTCAAATACACCATTTTGTTGTGGTGTATATGGAATAGTGTGTTGTTGTTGGATTCCTTGTTCAGTGCAGAAAGTAGTGAACTTGTTGTTAACATATTCTCCTCCATTGTCAAATATTAACTTAATAATTTGATGACCAGATTGTTTTTCAACAAGGGCCTTGTAGGCCAAGAACATGTCAAATACTTTGCTCTTAAGTTTTAGGAAGTAAACTTAAGTGCGTTTGGAGTAGTCATCAATGAAAGTTAAGAAATATTTGAAACCAGAAAAGGATGCAGATGGAAAAGGACCACACAAGTCACTATGCACAAGCTCCAAAGGAACCGAGGCGTGCCAAGAGGCACGTTTGTCAAAACTGTCCTGATGATGTTTTCTGAGTACACAACCGGAACAAACACCATCCTTGCAAGATACCATTGGAAGACCAGTCACCATATTGTATTTACATAGTTGTTGCAATGAGCGATAATTTAAGTGACCAAATCGCTTATGCCAAAGTTTGCTCAAGTTATCACTATGAGCAACAAAAACTGAAGGAAAAGGTGATGACCCAAAGTTGTTAAATTTGTACAACCTGGTAATATCATCAATAGTTCCAGTAGCAAGGACATTTTGAGTATTTTTAAAATCCTCGATTACAACTTGGTGAGGTGTAAACGTCACAGTTTTAACTTCACCTAAATGAGTAATTTGATAGACTGATAACAAATTGCAGGAAATTTTTGGAACACATAGTACATCACTGAAATGACCATTTTATACTGGAACTGTTCCAGATCCTACAACACTTAGAGATCTATCATCACCAACAAATATTTGTTTGGTGTTACATCCATACATAGTAGAAAATATGGCTTGATCCTTATCCATATGATAAGATGCTCCAGAATCAATAAGCCATTCATTTGAAGTAGAAGAAGAAGATGCAGTATAAGAGTAACCAGAAGCACAAAGTCCATGTCCATAAGAGTTAGATTCTGAAGACGAATCTATGCTGATGTGGTGCTTCTTCATTATTGCTTCCAAGGCTGCCATCTTCTTGAAACACTTAGATTCATCATGATTATATTTCCCACAAAAATTGCAATGAAGCTCAGTCTTCTTTCCTTTTTGCTTGGATCCTTTGTCATATTTTAAAGAAGGAGCTGACTGAGAGGGTTTGGGACCCTTGTTGTTTGGTTTATTATTGCGAAAATTCTATTTCTTGGGAGGCTTGGAATTTTCTTTCTGTTGGTACAATAAGGCTTTCCCAGATGTATCTGCATTGTTAATTATTCCAAGATGAATGAGCTTATCTTGCTCTCTAATTAAGGAATCACAAAAGGATTCAAGACTAGGCTCTTGATAGCTAGCTGCAGTCAATGATTCTTTCATGGGGTAGAATGTAGATACAAAAACAAAATATGCAGGTCCAAGTTTGGAAAGAATATGATAAATACATTGTTTGTCTTCTTTCTTAATCTTGCATTCTGCACATAAGAGTCTAAGAGTTTAATACTTAGATAAATAATCTTGAATGCATGAAAAATCATTTGAATTCAAGGAAAGCAACTCATTCTCAAGTTGATGACCCCGAATTTCATTGTGTTTACCAAACACAGATTCCAATTTTTCTCAAGCTTTATCAGGTTCATCAATTCCAAATATGTAGAATCACAAATCAATAAAGATTGACATCCTAATCAATCCACGAGCTTCATCACATCTATTTTCCCATTTAATTTTCTTATCATGATCAGTGGGTTCTGTTTCTTTCCCTGAGGTTAGCCTAAAAAGTCCCCTACTTCGTAGAACATCCTCCATATTAGATTTCCATGAGAAATAGTTAGAACTTGTAAGTATAATATCACAAGGGGAGGCCATATTGTAAAATAATGGCTGAAAAAACAAACACTAACTGTCTGGTTGCAAAGAGACCGAAAAAATATGTGGTTTTAAAAAGAACGGCACTGAAAACTGATTCTGGAGGATGAAGTTATGCTTGATCAAAGAAAATGTTGAAGATGTCCCCAATAGTGATGTGGCCGATATTAACTTGACCAACTAAAAAAAAGAACCCCCATCTTCCCAAGATCAACCTTTGACAATCACTTTACAATAAAGTTGCTTTGAAGTGAATCACTTTTGTAGAATAAGTGAGGTTCACTTTTACAATAATGTTACTTTTAAATAGTGCGGAAATAAATTAAAAACTTAAGTGACTCACTTTTTATTTTATTTTATTTATGTGAGATGCACTTTTACAATAAAGTAACTTGAAAATAGAAATTGCATGCATTAAAAAGTAACTTAATAAGACTTGAACTCAAGACCTATTAAGGAATAAAGTAGCTTTGGACCAAGTGAGCTAAGTTTAAAAGGAACAGAAAAGAATGGAAAGAGGAAGGGTTTTTTTTTTTTTTTACTCTTCTCTCTCATTCTCCGTGTTTGCCTTTTTTTTTCCTGCAAATCACAAAAAAAACGAAAAACAAAAGCAAAAAAAACTTTTTCCACACAATGGGGTTAGATCTTGGTTAGCTTACCTGGAAAGTCTACATTTTCAAGTTTTCTCATTTTTTCTGATTTGCCATGATCGCACAAGTTGCATGACAAAGAGAATACGTAGCCGAGAAGACAAGAAAAAAAACTTTCCCTTACTATTTTTGATTCACCGCGATCGCGCAAGGTGCACAGCAAAGAGCATACGCAGTCAGGGAAGGAAACTGTCCAAGACTAAAACAAAAAAGATCTAATAATAAAACTGATAAGATATGATAGATTTAAAAAAAACAAATCCATCACTGTAACATTATACCTTCATATTTGCCGAAATGGGTGTTTTTGGAACAAACGGAAACAGTTTTTGATGAAACAAAAACTATTTCCCAATAGAAACAGTGCTCCAGACACAATGGAACAACTCCCACAAGCCAAACATGCATATAAAATCCAAAACCAGAAAGCCTTTCAAAGTTTCAACAACACCGGTTCCAGATCTAGATCAAAACCGAAAGCGACTCTTCATAAACGCTCTGATACCATGTAAGGTTTTTCGTTACACCAAAACTTGCAGATGTTGGTGAATATTTGAAACCTAGAATAAGGCCTAATCACTAGGAGTGGAGGTTAGTCCACTTGTTTTTATATTCCCAGAGGTGCGGCGGTTATACCATGTGGAGGTACTTGATACTCCAACACCCTGCCTCCGGCGTAGCTCGGGGGAATTGAACTTGAGACCTCTGCTCTGATACCATGTTCGGGTACACAGGGTACTCCCTATTAATTTTTCTTATGCTAAGCTAGATCATTAGTAATTCATTTCGATTTCATAACAAAAGCATATAAACAGGATCACTGAAAGATAGACAAGCACAACCATACAAAAGGAGAACACAAAGATTTATCCTGGAAAAACCCTAAAGGGAAAAACTGAGCAAAATATTCCTCAATATAGATGCCCCAAAAGATAAAAGATAAAACCAACAAGGAGATCAAAGCCTTATCCTCCTACTTCTTTAGCTACTTCTCTTCTCCACTAATGCACTACAGAAGTGAGAGTGTGTGTGTCTCAAATGAGGAGCACCACACCTCTATATATATTCATCCGTTCACTTGAATTAACTCATTCAATATGTAGGCTCGAGTTAATCATGTAGGCTTGAGTTACACATGTAGGCTCAAGTAACCACATTGGGGTGCTAATGACCCACCTTTACAAATACAGGGGACAACCTCATGACTCTTATTAGTTCTTTCGATTAGAAGCATCGGGGTATAAGATAATACAAGTGGTTCTCCCTGTAGGACCATCGGGGACCACAAAAGATACATATAGAATATTCTTCGAAGTTACAATATTTCAACACTCCCCCTTAACGAGAAGGGTATTCTTCAACAACATCAACAACAACAATAGTAGGAGAGGACATCATCAACATCATATAGTCTTTGTCTTCAATATTTGACGACAGCAACTCTTTAATCAACATCAACATCTTTTGACCTTTTGATCAGCATAATCTTCAACAACATCTTTAGCACTTAGACCTTTCGATCAGCAGCAACATCTTCAGCACTTTGACTTTTCAATCAGCAACATCTTTGGCACTTTGACCTTTCGATCAGCAACATTTTCAGCAACATCTTCAATGCTTTGACCTTTTGATCAACAACAACATCTTCATCACTTTGACCTTTCGATCATCACCAATATCTTCAACATTTTGATCAGCAATATCTTCAGCACTTTGATCTTTTGATCAGCAAAGACATCTTCAGCATTTTGATCAGCAACATCTTCAGCACTTTAATTCTCGAACAGCATCATCATCATCATATTCTGATCTTTTGATCAGTACATCATCATCATCATACTCTGATCTTTCGATCAGTACATCATCATCGTCATACTCTGATCAGTACATCATCATCATCATATTCTGATATTTCGATCAGTACATCATCATCATGCTCTGATCTTTTTGATTAGTACATCATCATCATCATGCTTTGATCTTTCGATCAGTACATCGTAATCATCATCATACTCTGATCTTTCGATCAGTACGTCATCATCATCATAAAAACATCATCATCATGAAAACATCATTAACATCAAGACATCAACATCATCAAAACATCAACATGATCCTTCCTTTCGGAATTACGGGATTTAGGTCTTTATGGAGTTACCAATGATCCTTCCTTTCGGAATTACGAGATTTAGGTCTTTACGGAGTTACTAATGATCCTTCCTTTCGGAATTACGGGATTTAGGTATTTATGGAGTTACTAACGATCCTTCCTTTCGGAATTATGGGATCAACACATTTATGGAACTCAGACAATCCTTCCTATTGGAATTACGGGATCAACACATCTGTGGAACTCAGACAATCCTTCCTGTTAACACTCAAAATGTACCCAAGTTGTAAAGGTAAATCCCAAAGGTAACAACAAAACCACTTTAGGAAGAAACTGGTTTTTCTTCTAGAGAGGGATCTCTCAATACAGATTTAACAAGACCAGATATAAACCAACACTCAAATATTTTTATAGATGGTTGAAACAACACATAACCATTGGGCAATGGAGTCACATACATACAAAGATATCACAAAGACATATACATGATATTTATCAAAGGAAAGATAACCACTTCATCACAGTCATTCATTTAGTTCAGATGGAACAGAAGAGACAATGAACAACCCATTAATACAGAGCATCAAAGATGAGTTCTATATTAACTTTAGTAGAGGAATATATAAAATATCTGAAATGGTGATCATAGCATAAACATTATGAATTCTAATCATTCAACACTATGTTTCAGAAATGAAGAAAACAGAATGGAGTGTTACACTGGAAAACACAATCACATAAGGAAAGAAATACAGACTGTAATGAAAATGACGCAGGAATATCTGATAATTCTTATGCATTCGCTCTGTTATTCAAAAATATATGTCTTCAAAATCATTCAACAACAAGATGGGTTCCAACCCCCATCACATAAAATAGATGCACTTATATACATAAAAATTATTCATCTTCCAAGAAGATTTATAACTGAATAACTGCTTAATCAAAGTCTTGTAACTATATTCCTAACTCCTAGGAATAAACTACTAGCTTCGATCCTAACAGATCATTAAGTTAAAATCAACTTGATAACATGGCCTCATTCAAGCAGCTCCTTAGCGCACAACAACTGTCTTCATGAATGAAGTATATACTTCATTTTCCCGAATCTCTCTATGGCTCTCCATTGCTCCGCGCTTGGAATATCATATTCAATCATCTCCCGAATGGACACTTCTAGCTCCATGTAGGTTTCATATGACACTTTGTGCAATCCTCCCCTGATAATTAGGAACTTTTGTAATATTTCAAAGTCTTCTGTCAGCTTATCCACTATGACTTTCCCTATCAAACCTTTTTCCAAATCGTCAAATTTGGAATGATCCATGCGGCTCTGCACCAATAGGTTGTGATACTGTTCCTAAGAAAACATTCATCCTTCTTCGTCCCAAAAGGACGGAAGCCCATATTCAAATAGTTCTCTGAAGGCCTGTTTGAAGTCATTAACCTATGAGATCATTTCATCAGCTTTGTCCTGAACTGCCTTCATCAGATGATGCTTATGGATAAAAGTTTTGGCCCATAATACCATTGCTATTCTGTCATTTACTCCTATATCATGCAACTTCTGATATGTTAATGAATTTAAGAAATTTAATTTGTTTTGAGCTATGGAAAGGGGTTTCCTCTCCATATTTTCATTTACTAACTTTAGCCTCTGATTGGGCAAATTGATCAATATGCTTTGATCATCAATAAAGTTCAAAGAGTGTCTGAATTTAGTAATTTCTATAGATAGGGTATCCCAAATTATATGCTTTGCCCCCTGGAGAGGACCCTTTCCGATGTTTCTTTCCTTCAATTCATTAAATTTATTTTGTAACTGATTTCTATCTTGCAATATTTTATTTTTATTCTCATTTACTTTAGCTAACTCGGACTTGATCTTTTCATTTTCCACCTTTAACTCTTTTATTTCTTCATCCTTTAGGTTGACCTGGGACAAGGGTACTAACAAATCGTCTGCAAAAAAATCATTTAATGGTTTCTCAATATTTATAATAGACATGTCCTCATCAGTGGGAGTTTGACTCATCAATTCCTCCATGATCTCTTTTTCATCGTTTTGATCCTTTTTCAGCAGGGAGATTTGTGATATCAGCTCACTCCGTTCTGTTTCCCATTTGTCTTTTTCCTTCTGCAATTTGACAGCTCTTCCTTTATGCTCCATCATCTCCTAGTGGATCTTATCCTTCTCTTCTTGTAATGTCAATAGTTCGGATGATTGAACATGCTCTGTGCTTGGGATCTTTAACCTTTTCTTCAAAACCTGGAGGGCGTTATCCTTTTCTTCCAACAGTCTTTTGATTTCTTGGGTATTATTTCTTTCACTTCCTAAACTGATGACGTCTACTTGAAACTTTTTGATTTGAATGGCATTAGCTTTATTTTCAACTTTTTCATGTTTTAACTGAACCTCTAACTTGTCTACCAAAATTTGTAACTTATTGATTTTCATCACAGCTTGTAATATATCTGAAAAAAAATTGTCACTAGTTTGTTTATGTAACTGAATCTTATCTGGTACACTAATATTATCTAATCTTACTTCCATCTCTGACTTCTTTTTATCATTTACCATGGCCAATTTAAAGGTATTTCTTTCTATATCCTTGGTAGAAAACAAATAAGTTTTCAGATTGTTTAAACTCCTTACCCGCGGGAGCAAATTTCTTGTCTCTTCTAGGGACTGTTTTCGTTTCTACATATAATTGGCCATGAGTTCCTCTTTGGACTTGAAAATTGGGCTTGATTCTGAACTATCTACATCTTTAAAGGAAAAATGATTTACCTGTACAGATTTTGTTGGGACTAAAGCAACTCTCTTTAATTCTTCTGAAATCTCTTCACTTAAAACTCCACCAACTTGAAACAATTTTTCCTTTTTGTGTGACCCATCCTCATCCACTTCCATGCTTTCAATTTCAGACACACTCCTTTTAATCAAAATATTAGGACCCTCCGTCACTTGAGATACTGCCATGGGTATAACACTTGCACTTTCATCAGATCTTGGAATTTCTGTGAAATGAGACAAATTGGCTGTCTCGCACAGGCCTTCAATAACTTGGTGGTCAAATGGCTTGTTTTTGTTTGCCTGCTTCCTTAGGGAAATTATATGATGGGGATCATAATTTACCCTTGGTTCTTTTTGAAATTCCATGCTTCCCAACAATTTTTCTACAAACACTAGGGCACCTTTATTTTTGAAAATAAAAGAACCAACTTTGAGGGGGAATTTGATATTTGAATATTTTTTAAAGGCCCCAAAATGTTCTTCCTCTGAATGCAACCTTTGTCTCATAAACTCTAATGCAAAAATTCTGGGAGTAAGGAAAGCAGGTAACCTATAAGGCTCCCTAGTAAATCCATATATCCTCAAAACAGTGGAATCCTTAGACAAAAACCAATCTCCGACTTGATCCTCAGGTGAGGGTTGCATCATGCATTTCATGTCTTCTAATACCCAGGGTAATACTTCATCAAATAACATCTTGTAAATTTCTGACATGACTGAATTGGCAAATTCAAACATGTTGATTTTCTTGGGCAAATCTGAAGAAAACATGGTACTTAAAAACTGCAGTTCGGTGACATTCGAACACAACAACATGTTCAGTAAATAAGTCTGAAACTTGAAGAATTTGACCTTTGGGAATTCACTCAATTGAAGATGTATCGCTTCCACCAAGTATTCTTCAAGACTGAATACATGAACTGACTGAGACTCAGGACTCAATGAACTTATTTTTAATAGAAAACCCAGGATGAATTCATTTACGTGACAATCGACATCTAAACCCAATACTTGACAAACTAAGGACACCACTAACTAAACTTCATCTCTTAAAATACGAACATGGTATGGCTGGAAAAGACCATCTAATGACTGACCCTCATTCAAGATGCTGGACAGGAATTTGCAACGGGCTTTGGTTCCAAATTTTTTGTACAATTTAGCAAGAATGGACTCGTTTACAGGTTCACGACAGCTAGGGTAGTTGTCAGGCAAGTTTAGGTTTTCACGGATAACATTGGCATCAATTTTATAGAGTATCCTAGATGTAGACTGACTGAAAATAACCCTCTGGGAAGAGGAATAATTAACTGCGCACCACTCTACGAATTTAGGGAAATGCAGTGTCTATTCGATAGAAAAATAATATAACAATGATTTGCAGGCATTTAGGATATCATTACCCTGCGAATTATACTGCCACAACCTTTCTTTGCTGACTGATACACTTCCTACGGATAGGAAAGGGTCACACACTCCTCTGTCCCTATCCACCAGATACTCTTCTCTGTCATCCAAAATACGATTAAACCCTCCCAAATCTTTTCCTTGGTCCATAATTCAGTCAATAATGGTAATTAAATGGATGAATTTCGGGCGTTTGAGCCTTACCTGTTACTGTGACTGCGTGTTACTATGGCTGCATGTGTTCAAAATTGACTGTAGAGGATGACGAGCATGCAGGTCCTTTTCATTCATCTGGTGCCAATAAAATAATCCTTGAGAAATTCAACTTTGTTTATATAGGACCCCACTCCGAAGGCCCCCCTTCGGCGGTTTCTACCAAACCGCTTTTACCTCTGGAATGCACCACGATCGACCACATGTACCGTGGTTTCTATTCCGCTACCGCCCTTTACCTCCAACTACCACGCAACTTCCCTCTCCGGATCCATCCATGATCGTTGATGTAATTCACCTTTATTTCCCAGCCATTGAATCAAGTGACACGTACCTAATTCCGTTGGACTCCTTCATTTTATCAAGCATGAAAGTCTACCGGGAGGAGCTCACAATGACCATAGATTTCATCGGGCTAGATCGACGACTGTTGATCTTCACATCTCATCAAAAATCCAGTATGCCTTTATCCTCTTTGCATATTTATAAAGCGGACATGTTATAGACCATCGATTTCCATTTCCTTGCTTTGCACCATTGGATCCCATGATGATTCATCGTTTACTCATCCTTTGTCACACCTCCATACCATAAAATTTTAACCAAAGTCTTACAAGCGGCCATTATCTTATCTCTTCTTCACTATGATCCCTTCAAGCCTCTACTAGGTAGGGTTGTTAACAACTAGCTCCATCTGGGGATGATATCCTCCCCACGAGGTATCAAAGAACTCGTAGACTAGGTGCCTGTCTTAAATCTTTCCTAATAACTTCGAGAGAACTTATCTTTTGTTTTTTCATAGATATATTATTTTTATTTTTAGAAAAGAATGGCACGTCGCCTGAATCTTAGGGCCTTCACCGCGGGCTTCAAATACATTCGGCTTACCATCCATGTTGACTTTGTAAAGAAAAATAAGTATTTACAGACTATAATACAAAATTTTCCCTCCTCCTTAGGACAGGTAATGTTTCAGATACCTTCCATTGATAGGGTTACTATCCAGAGGAACCCCATTCAGATACTCTAGCAGAAATGCATTTTGTCCTCGATAACCAGCAACTACATAAGGACCTACCCACATATGATCAAATTTTCCATGTTTGTCTTCTTTAGGAGCATCCCACTTCAAGACCAAATCATCAATCTGAAACTGCTCTTCTTTGATTCTCCTGTCAAAAGTACTTTTCATTTTTTCCTAATCTAGCTACACCTTGTCATAAGCCTTATTCCTTCACTCTTCCAACTCAATAATCTGATTTATTCTCCTTTGCATGTGATTTGGTTCTTCTTGCTGATCTTGAAAATATCTCATAACGGGAACACCTAGCGACGATGGAAAAACCACTTCAGTTCCATACACCAGCTGGAATGGAGACATGCCAATTGCCCTTTTGATACTAATCCTGTCATCCCATAGAGCATACTTGAGCTTGGTGTGCCAGGACCTTTTATTATCTTCCAACAGCTTCCTGATGATCCTTACTAGGCTTTTATTTGAAGATTCAGCCAACCATTTCCCTGCAGATAATAGGCAGTTGAATGATTGAGACTTATATGATATTTGTGAAAGAAATCAATCATTTTCTTGGATTTAAAAGCAGTTACATTGTCTGTTACTATTCTTCTGGGGAATCCGAATCGAGCCAATATATTTTCCTCAAGAAAATCCATGATTACAGTTTCGGTGGCTCTTCTGGTGGGGATAGCTTCAATCCATTTTGTAAAATAATCGGTAGCTGTCAGAATCCACTTGTGTTGTCTCGATGAATTAGGGTTTATTTCGCCAATAAAATCCAAACCCCACTGCTGGAAAGGAGCTTCTACTGTTATTGGATTCAAAGGGAGAGGAAGCACTTTCCTCTTTTCATCGAAAATTTGGCATTGATGACACTTACTGGTTTCTTTATACACATCTGAAAATAATGTAGGCCAGTAATAGCCTGCTCTTAGAATTTTGTTTGCAGTCACTTTCCAAGAATGATGTCCTCCACAATCCCCCTTATGAAATTCTTTGACTGTATATTGAGCTTCATTTTCTAAAAGGCAGTTTAGTAACATGCCTCCGGGATCCTTCCAATAAAGATACTGATTTAAAATACAAAATTTAGCAGCTTTCAATTTTATGGACCGGGCCCTTGACTTACTCAATCCTTCTGGCGCTTGTAAATTTCGAAGGACATATACAATATCAGAATACCATGGAGATGCCACAAAATCAACCATTATTTCCACTTCTGTATCTAACTTATTAGATTGGTGAGATAGGAAATTAATTTGCAAAGCCTCACAATTTGAATTAGCCATCATTTTAGCTAATCCTTGTCCTTTAACCAACTTGGTGGGTTTTATTTCTATATCATACTCCAACAATGTAGCAATCCATTTCGCTCTCCTGCCTTCTGGATCTGGTTGTGTTAAAATCCCTTTTACTGCAGCGGTTGGAACATGTGCAATTATATGCGAATGCAGAATATACATTCTGAAATCCTTCAATGCTTTGACTAAGGCATAAGCTTGTTTCTTCATAATGTCATATTTCAATTCTCCATCCCTCAACATTGTGATAAAAAATGCTATGGTCTGTTCCAAATTCTCATCATTTTTCTGTAATAAAACTGCTGCTATAGTATATTCTGAAGCGTATGAAAATACTGAGAAATCTTTGGTAAAATCTGGACTCACCAACACAGGGGCCTCTGATATTGCTTTCTTGATTTCCCAAAAAGACTTTCTAGCTTCCGCATTCCATTTTATCTCATGATCCTTCTTCAACAATAATAGGAAGCAACTTAGGGTTTATCCTTCTGAGCTTCTGCTTGAAAGGTTTCTCTCCAGGATTTATAGGAATAGTATGTTGTATGATAGATGTATCATACTCCTTAAGGTCTTCATAACTCCAGGCGAATACATCAGTGTATTTTTTCATTAATTTCACATATCCTTCCTTCTCTTTTTCAGGCAATTTCTTAGATAATTTTATAATCTTAGGATTCTCTTCAGTGCCAGTATTCATATCTTCAACAGCATTCTCAACAGGCTTTACTTTTGGATTTTTAGCAACATCATTCTGATCAAAAAGTTTTTCCAAAGGAATCAAACCTCTTGGTATGAAATTATTTTTTAATTGAATAATATCTTTACCTCCTAGGGTTCCCTTTAAATTTTCAGCACCATCCCCTTCTTTCTCAAGCTCTTCATCATCTTAAATACTCTCGTCATTGTCATTTTCGGTGTCAATAGGAGTATTCACAAATTCTCCTGAGAGTTATAGGAAACTTCTAATTTTCATGTCATCTTCGAACACCTGCCAATATTTAGAATTATCAGGAATAGATGGTCTATTCACAATTTCCACCTGGTATTCCCTCTGACCAACAACAGGGGTTTCAAATTTTCCAGTGGCCACAGCTAAAGAATCGGCTACCAAATTCTCATGTCTGGGAACTACCTAAATTGTATGCTCTGTAAAGAAGTTACCAAACATATCCCATACTTCATTTCTATAAGCCCTCATCCGAGGATGCCTGGTTTGATAGCTCTCATTTACTTGATTTATCACTAACTATGAATCTCCTAAGACCTTTATCCTTTGAGCTCCCAAATATTTCAAAGCATGCAATCCTTCTAATAAAGCTTCATATTCTGCCACATTATTTGTGCATTCAAATGTTAATTTATATGATAAAGCTTTGAAATCCCGAATAGGAGAAATTATATACACACCGGCCCCGACACCTATTTTTGCAACAGATCCATCAAAGTACATAATCCACTGGCCCTCCCTTTTTTGTTTCGTTTCCAAAGCATCCTGTTCCATCACTTCCTTTTCCTTATTTTCCTCAGACTTCTTCTACGATGCCTCTTCTAAATCATGTGGGACAACATCATTAAAGAAAATAGAAGACCCCAAATCAGTATCAACAGCATATATGTGATGAATTTCAGGTTTATCTTGACTGCTTACTACATAAGGAGTTATTTTTTCACTATATAATCTTCTGCTCCCATCTTGAACAGGAATTGTAGCATATGACATATCCATTTTCAAACTACCTTTCAACTTGGAAGTCCAAGATCTTGACAACAGTACCCCGAACTTAGGTGGAATATCTGCCACTACCACATCCATGACTATAGTTTTAGATGGCAATTTATTCAGGGTTACCACCATATCTTTAATCAAACCAAGGCATTTTACTCTTTTAGAATCAAACAAGTACAAATATTTATAAGGTCTTGTTACTTCCAATCCCAAACTCTCTCCCACTCCTTTCGGCATTAGGTTATGTGATGCTCCTGAGTCTAGCATAGCATTGTGGACCACCTTATCATGCACATTTAAACTTAAATAGAAAGGAGGTACTTCTTCACTTTCTAAATTTTCAACCTTTGACCCAAACGAAATAGCAGGATTATCATTGTTCAACTCTAAAATGTCAGATTGCCATTCCCCTTGACTTTTGACCATTTTTGTGATAGTATTTCTGTATTCGGTGTTTCTCAATAACTCATTAAATGGAACAGATATTTTTAGCTTTGAAAGTTCATTTTGTAAATTAAAGCCAGAACCAATTCTTTCCACCTCGACTGGAGCCACCTGCTTCATTATTTTATCTCTTTGTACATCATTCTCAACCTCTTTATTTACATAAGACTATTTTTGTAGTTCTTTTCCCCTTTCCACATTCAAAGAACTAGTGGAAGGCTGATTTGGGTTTGGCTTCCCTTTATTTATGAGGACTTCCCTATTTCTCAACCTAATTTTCCTCTGCACATCATCCATAGCATGTAAATAACCTCTTTGATATTGCTCTGTCTCTTTTCCAAACTCTTCATCCCCTCCTTCTTGTCCGAACATGTTATGTTCTTCTTCAGTAAGATATATCTTTGAATCTTGCTCTCCAAAAAGATGAATCTCATTTTCAGCAGGATCTTCTTCATCAGTGACATAATTCTCAGGAAATTGTGGACGGATTTGCTGTTCCTCCTGATTTCTTGGATTTCTCAGGTCTCTTTGTCGGTTTTGGGGAGGAACAGGAGGATTCGGTCTCCTGAAATTAGGATTCCTAATTTGAGGATTAGCTTGTTCTCTATTGAACCCCCTATTATCCATAGTTAATCTGTCCATCAAATTTTCCATGGTTTTCAACATCATTTCAAATTTGATGTCATTAGTAGAAGAAGAAGAAGAAGGCAAATTTTCTTCCTTTTTCCTCCTATCAATATCTCTATGTTTCATCTTTCCACTTGCCATCGTATTTGCTTCTACTTCTAGAGCATCTGTAAACATGGCAGCAAGAGTTGCTGATTTCCTCTCCCTTAATGAAAATGCAAAATCATTATCAAAATCTCCATCATAGTGTAATTTGGCTGTGGCCGCAGAAGGTTTAATATCCTCCGGAATGGAATTATAAACCCTCATGAATCTGCTAAAAAATTCATGGACAGATTCGAAACCTCCTTTTTTGAGACTATTATACTAAGATAAGAGCTACAAAGGGTTCTGTTTATCATCCCTCCTATCTAGAAATTCATTTTGGAAAGCCTGAAAATTCATTATAGACCCATTTGGAAAATATTTAAACCATTTCTTTGCCTCACCTGACAAGCTTTGGGCAAATAACCGCATTTTAACATCTGGATAATCAACTTCTTCTAGGTCAATGAAATCTTCAAACTTGGCAACATGCTGTTTTACGGTTATGTCACCTTCTCCATCAAATAAAGAAATTCTTTGGGAATAATTCTGAGGAAGATCATGTAATAAAGCAGGCAAATGCAAGGGAGCAAATCTGGCTGCCATTGGTCTAGGTGGATTCACAGGAACTGAAGAGTTTTGAGTATTTTGAGAGGTAAATGTTTCAACTTTCGTGGTTTGTTGTAAATCTCTCCAGAGGGAATCCAACAAATAAGATTCTAACCTATGAGGATTAAACTCAGCATTCTTAAGGTCAGACTCAGATTTAGTTCTCAACAAACTCTTCCCAGCATTAACTTCCCATTCTGGATCAATATGAGAATCTTGAGATGATGATGCACCAAACAAAGGAAAACCTACCTTTTCTTTATTTTTTCTTTTAAACAAATTTTCTGGGTCTTCAAAACTTTTCAAGAATTCGGTATCAGAGTTACCTCGCGTGTGTCTTCTTGAAGCCAGAATGACTCCTTAAGTTCTGAAAGAAGTTTTACAATGGAGTCGCCAGGGAAAATATACAACCTTTTCTACTGATAAAATTCATGTTTTCCCACAGAAATATTTCTTCAACTCTGTCATTCTCCCAGGGCAGATATGCACTTTCGTCCCCGACAACGGTGCCAATTTGTTAACACTCAGAATGTACCCAGGTTGTAAAGTTAAATCCCAAAGGTAACAGCAAAACCACTTTAGAAAGAAACTGGTTTTTCTTCTAGAGAGGGATCTCTCAATACAGATTTAACAAGACCAGATATAAACCAACACTCAAAGATTTTTATAGATGGTTGAAACAACACATAACCATTGGGCAATGGAGTCACATACATACAAAGATATCACAAAGACATATACATGAGATTTATCAAAGGCAAGATAACCACTTCATCACGGTCATTCATTTAGTTTAGATGGAACATAAGAGACAATGAATAGCCCATTAATACAGAGCATCAAAGATGAGTTCTATATTAAATTTACTAGAAGAATATATAAAATATCTGAAACAATGATCAGAGCATAAACATTATGAATTCTGATCATTCAACACTGTGTTTCAGAAATGAAGAAAACAGAATGGAGTGTTACACTGGAAAACACAATCACATAAGGAAAGAAATACGGACTGTAATGTAAATGATGCAGGAATCTCTGATAATTCTTATGCATTTGCTCTGTTATTCAAAAATATATGTCTTCCAAATCATTCAACAACAATATGGGTTCCAACCCCCATCACATAAAATAGATGCACTTATATACATAAAAATGATTCATCTTCCAAGAAGATTTATAATTGAATAACTTCTTAATCAAAGTCTCATAACTATATTCCTAACTCCTAGGAATAAACTACTAGCTTCGATCCTAATAGATCATTAACTTAAAATCAACTTGATAACATGGCCTCGTTCAAGCAGCTCCTCAGCGCGGAACAACTGTCTTCATGAATGAAGTATATACTTCGTTTTCCCGAATCTCTCTATGGCTCTCCATTGCTATGCGCTTGGAATATCATATTCGATCATCTCCGGAATGGACACTTCCAGCTCCATGTAGGCTTCATATGACACTTTGGGCAATCCTCTCCTAATAATTAGGAACTTTTGTAATATTTCAAAGTCTTCTGTCAGCTTATCCACTATGACTTTCCCTATCAAACCTTTTTCCAAATAGTCAAATTTGGAATGATCCATGCGGCTCTGCACCAACAGGTTGTGATACTGTTCCTGAGAAAACATTCATCCTTCTTCGTCCCAAAAGGATGGAATCCCGTCTTCAAATAGTTCTCTGAAGGCCTGTTTGAAGTCATTAACCTGTGAGATCATTTCATCAGCTTTGTCCTAAACTGCCTTCATTAGATGATGATTATGGATAAACTTTTTGGCCCATAATACCATTGCTATTCTGTCCTTTACTCCTATATCATGCAACTTCTGATATGTTAATGAATTTAAGAAATTTAATTTGTTTTGGGCTATGGGAAGGGGTTTCCCCTCCATATTTTCATTTACTAACTTTAGCCTCTGATTGGCCAAATTGATCAATATGATTTGATCATCAATAAAGTTCAAATAGTGTCTGAATTTAGTAATTGCTACAAATAGGGTATCCCAAATTATGTGCTTTTCCCCTGGAGAGGACCCTTTCCGATGTTTCTTTCCTTCAATTCATTAAATTTCTTTTGTAACTGATTTCTATCTTGCAATATTTTATTTTTATTCTCATTTACTTTAGCTAACTCGGACTTGATCTTTTCATTTTCCACCTTTAACTCTTTTATTTCTTCATCCTTTAGGCTGACCTGGGACATGGGTACTAACAAATTGTTTGCATAAAAATCATTTAATGGTTTCTCAATATTTACAATAGATAGGTCCTCATTAGTGGGAGTCTGACTCATTAATTCCTCCATGATCTCTTTTTCATCGTTTTGATCCCTTTTTAGCAGGGAGATTTGCGATATTAGCTCACTCCGTTCTGTTTCCCATTTGTCTTTTTCCTCCTGTAATTTGACAGCTCTTCCTTTATGCTCCATCATCTCCTGGTGGATCTTATCCTTCTCTTCTTGTAATGTCAATAATTTGGATGATTGAACATGCTCCGTGCTTGGGAGCTTTAACCTTTTCTTCAAAACCTGGAGGGCGTTATCCTTTTCTTCCAACAGTCTTTTGATTGCTTGGGTATTATTTCTTTCACTTCCTGAACTGATGATGTTTGCTTGCAACTTTTTGATTTGAATGGCATTAGCTTTATTTTCAACTTTTTCATGTTTTAACTGAACCTCTAACTTGTCTACCAAAATTTGTAACTTATTGATTTTCATCACAGCTTGCAATAGATCTGAATAAATAATGTCATTGGTTTGTTTATGTAACTGAATCTTGACTGGTACACTAATCTTATCTAATATTACTTCCATCTCTGACATCTTTTTATCATTTACCATGGCCAATTTAAAGGTATTTCTTTCTATATCCCTGGTAGAAAACAAAGAAGTTTTCAGATTGTTTAAACTCCTTACCCGCGCGAGCGAATTTCTTGTCCCTTCTAGGGACTGTTTTCATTTCTCCATATAACTAGCCATGAGTTCCTCTTTGGACTTGAAAATTGGGCTTGATTCTGAACTATCTACATCTTTAAAAGAAAAATAATTTACCTGTACAGATTTTGTTGGGACTAAAGCAACTCTCTTTAATTCTTCTGAAATCTCTTCACTTAAAACTCCACCAACTTGAAACAATTTTTCCTTTTTGTGTGACCCATCCTCATCCACTTCCATGCTTTCAATTTCAGACACACTCCTTTTAATCAAAATATTAGGACCCTCCGTCACATGAGATACTGCCACGGGTATAACACTTGCACTTTCATTAGATCTTGGAATTTCTGTGAAATGAGACAAATTGGCTGTCTCGCTCAGGCCTTCAATAAATTGGTGGTCAAATGGCTTGTTTTTGTTTGCCTGCTTCCTCAGGGAAATTATATGATGGGGATCATAATTTACCCTTGGTTCTTTTTGAAATTCCATGCTTCCCAACAATTTTTCTACAAACACTAGGGCACCTTTATTTTTGAAAATAAAAGAACCAACTTTGAGGGGGAATTTGATATTTGAAGATTTTTTAAAGGCCCCAAAATGTTCTTCCTCTGAATGCAAACTTTGTCTCATAAACTCTAATGCAAAAATTCTGGGAGTAAGGAAAGCAGGTAACCTATAAGGCTCCCTAGTAAATCCATATATCCTCAAAATAGTGGAATCCTTAGACAGAAACCAATCTCTGAATCGATCCTTAGGTGAGGGTTGCATCATGCATTTCATCTCTTCTAATACCCGGGGTAATACTTCATCAAATAACATCTTGTAAATTTCTGACATGATTGAATTGGAAAATTCAAACATGTTGATTTGCTTGGGCAAATCTGAAGAAAACATGGTGCTTAAAAACTGCAGTTCGGTGACGTTCGAGCACAACAACATGTTCAGTAAATAAGTCTGAAACTTGAAGAATCTGAACTTTGGGAATTCACTCAATTGAAGATGTATCGCTTCTGCCAAGTATTCATCAAGACTGAATACATGAACTGACTGAGACTCAGAGCTCAATGAACTTATTTTTAATAGAAAACCCAGGATGACTTCATTTACGTGACAATCGTCATCTAAACCCAAGACTTGACAAACTAAGGACACCACTAACTGAACTTCATCTCTGAAAATTCGAACATGGTATGGCGGGAAAAGACCATCTAATGACTGACCCTCGTTCAAGATGCTGGACAGGAATTTGCAATGGGCTTCGGTTCCACAATTTTTGTACAATTCAGCAAGAATGGACTCGTTTACAGGTTCACGACAGTCAGGGTAGTTGTTAGGCAATTTTAAGTTTTCATGGATAACATTGGCATCAATTTTACAGAGTATCCTAGATGTAGACTGACTAACAATAACTCTCTGGGAAGAGGAATAATTAACTGCGTACCACTCTGTGAATTCAAGGAAATGCAATGTCTGTTCGATAGAAAAATAATATAAAAATGATTTGCAAGCATTTAGGATATCATTACCCTGCGAATTATACTACCACAACCTTTCTTTGCTGACTGATACACTTCCTACGGACAGGAAAGGGTCACACACTCCTCTGTCCCTATCCACCAGATACTCTTCTCTGTCATCCAAAATATGACTAAACCCTCCCAAATCTTTTCCTTGGTCCATAATTCAGTCAATAATGGTAATTAGATGGATGAATTTTGGGCGTTTGAGCCTTACCTGTTACTGTGACTACGTGTTACTGTGGCTGCATGTGTTCAAAATTGACTGTAGAGGTTGACGAGCATGTAGGTCCTTTTCATTCGTCCGACGCCAATAAAATAATCCTTGAGCAAGTCAAGTTTGTTTATATAGGACCCCACTCCGAAGGCACCCCTTCGGCGGTTTCTACCAAACCGCTTTTACCTATGAAATGTACCATGATCGACCACGTGTACCATGGTTTCTATTCCACTACCGCCCTTTACCTCCAACTACCGAGCAACTTCCTACTCCGGATCCATCCACGATCGTCGATGTAATTCACCTTTATTTCCCAGCCGTCGGATCAAGCGACACGTACCTAATTCCACTAGGCTCCTTCATTTTATCAAGCATGCAAGTCTACCAGGAGGAGCTCACAATGACCGTAGATTTCATCGGGCTAGATCAACGACCGTTGATCTTCACGTCTCTTCAAATGTCCAGTATGCCTTTATCCTCTTTGCATATTTATAAAGCGGACATGTTATAGACCGTTGATTTCCATTTCCTTGCTTTGCACCATTGGATCCCGCAATGATTCATCGTTTACTCGTCCTTTGTCACACCTCCATACCATAAAATTTTAACCAAAGTATTACAAGCGGCCATTATCTTATCTCTTCTTCACTATGATCCCTTCGAGCCTCTACTAGGTAGGGTTGTTAACACTTCCTACTGGAATTATGGGATCAATTTAATGATCCTTTTGGAATTACGGGATTTAGGCCTTTACGGAGTTACTAATGATCCTTCCTTTCGGAATTACGGTATCAACACATATGTGGAACTCAGACAATCCTTCCTATTGGAATTACGGGATCAAGTCAATGATCCTTCCTTTCGGAATTACGGGATTTAGGTCTTTACGGAGTTGGTAAAGATCCTTCCTTTCGAAATTATGGTGTCAACACATATGTGGAACTCAGACAATCCTTCCTCTAGGAATTACGGGATCAACACATTTTCTCGAGTACCGAAGTCACCGGATCCATTCTGAACCAAAGTTAAAGGATGATACAATCCTACCACATTCACGGGGACTGAGATCTCTGGATACGTTTTGAACTGAGGTTCAGGGATGATGCAATCCCACCACTTTCACGGGGGCGAAGACCTCTGAATACATTTTGAACCGAGGTTCAGGGATGATGCAATCCATCACTTTCACGGGGGCCAAGACCTCCGGATACATTTTGAACTGAGGTTCACTGATGATGCAATCCACCACTTTCATGGGGGCCGAGACCTCTAGATACATTTTGAACCGAGGTTCAGGGATGATGCAATCCTACCACATTCACGAGGGCTGAGACCTCCAGATACATTTTGAACCGAAGTTCAGGGATGATGCAATCCCACCACATTCACGAAGACCAAAGTCACTGGATCTATTTTGGATAGATGTCCCAGGATGATACAATCCCTCTTCATTCTCGAGGACCGAGGTCACCGGATCACTTTTGGATAGTTGTCCCAAGATGATACAATCCCTCTTCATTCTTGAGGACCAAGGTCACTGGATCACTTTAGGGCAGATGCCCAAGGATGATACAATCCCACTGCAACATCACTACTCCCTCTTTCGAGGAAGGTTCTTCCGAACCACACCAAGCTTGTCTCGAAAGTGTTCGAACTTTACTCGAGATAGAGGCTTCGTCAGCAAATCATCATCTAAACCATCATCATCTACATCTTCAGTATGTGAATACTGAACTATCACCATCTGTATCTCTAGTATGTGAATACTGAAAGAATCATTATCTATATCTTCAGTATAGAAATACTGAAAGCATCATCATCTGTATCTTATCTCGTACGTAGAGATACTGGATTTCTATGTGTTACAACGGAACATGGGGCTCTCTATCATCACAAATATGGTTATCTCATAGAATCATTGTAGTATTGATATTCAAGTCAAAGAGACCTGATATCAGCTTCTGAAGCCATATGACTTCACAACTTAGCAGAGCAATCTGCTATGTATTCTGCTTCAGCTGTGCTAAGAGAAACACTGGACTGTTTCCTGCTAAACCATGAACTCATAGCAGACCCAAAAGCATCTACCTGATATGCTTTTCCTGTCTAAGATACTTCCAACCCAATCTGCCTCTGTGTAGCCATACAGTCTATACTCATGTCTACCATCATAGTATAAACCAAAGTCTATAATCCCTTTTAGATATCTCATCACATGTTTTGCAGCTACTAGGTGAACCCGTCTTGGTTGAACAAGATATTGACTTAAGGTGTTCACAACAAAACAAATGTCTGGTCTGGAATTTTTTAAGTACATCAATGACCCAATGATATGTCTGTAATAAGTCACATCCACTAACTCTGATGAGTCATCAGCTAACAACTTCAAGTTGGAGTCCATGGGTGTGGCCATGACTTTGCATTCCAACATATTTAATCTCTTCAATATCTCTACCGCATACTTTCCCTGGTTGAGAAATATTTATTTTGAACTTTGTCATATTTCCAGACCTAGGAAATAGTGCATTAACCCAAGATATTTCATCTCAAATTCTTCTGCTCATTTCTTCTTGCTTTCCATGATCTGTTTCTCCTTCCCTGTCAAGAATAAGTCATCCACATATAATAACAGGATGATAGGTTCATCTTCTACAACCTTGAGATAAAGGTTAGGATCAGCTTTACTCTTGGTAAAACCCATAATTGACAGGAAACTGCCATACCAAGATCTAGGAGCTTGCTTCATGCCACAGAGGTCCTTCTTCAACTTACATATATGAGTCCATCTGTCTTCAAATTCAAATCCTTTTGATGTAAAACTCTTCCCCGATCATACCATTAAGGAAGGATTGTCTTTACTTCATCATGGAAGCAACTACCATCATAGTTCTGAAGGAAGTGTACCTTGCTTCCTGGAGTAAGTGTCTCTTCAAAATTAATTGCCTCTTTCTTATAGAAACCTCTAGCCACAAGTCTTTCCTTACTTCTATCAACGACATATTTTATCTTGCAAATCCATTTGTAAGATACCACATGCTTGCTTTCTGGTTTGAGTACTATATCCCAAACATGATCATAACATATTCCATGAGTTCATCTTGTCAGATCATCAACATATCCTAGTCTTCTGCATTCAACTTTGAAGGTTGGAACCCACTTTACTCTTGGTAAAGTCTCGATCCATCAGGAAGCTGTCCATCATGTCGTACCGTGTCAAACTCAGATATATTCTATAGTCACTCCCCCTAAAGTGGAGTATTATCTTCCTTCTTCATTATGTATAGGTGATTCTATGCTTGATATATACTGGTCAATAGAGTATGTCATGTCATAGTCTATTCTGTCTGAGGCAAATCACATTTCTTGCTTTGTACACTTGTTCTTGCAGATCCATATGGAAGATACTATGTAATTCCCTTTATGTCTCGAAATCATATCATATACATCATTCCCCATAATCAACTATTATTCTTTGATCATTGCTTCTTTCATAGCATTTTTTTTTCTTCATCTTGAGTTATCTCTCATACCCATGGTGGTCTTCATCCTTCGAGGTGGATCTACCGCTCTTTGAAGCTCTTTCTTTCGTCATGGTGTCTCTGACCCTGGGAGCTTCAGATTCATGTTTATTGAATTGTCATCACTTGTTCTTCGGAACAAGTCTCATCCTTATTTTATTTTGGGAGGTTGTACAGGACCTTTCCTACAATTCAAATGCACCAGTTGCATGGTTAGAACTACATATGCATAATGACAAATTATTATGCATCATGCAACTATTTAGCCAATACAACATTCATCCATATCTCATAGAAACTTTCTATATGCCTTCCATCTCTACCATGACATCATTGATATTGTGCACTAATCCAATATGTCAGCAAATAGGTTTCATTCTAGATAAGTAACAATGGATATTTGTGTAGAACCATGAGCTACTTACCCATCACATGCATGCAAACAACACATCAACTGAATATAATCAAATGCATAACAAAACAATATCTTTAAATGACAATTGAATACTTATCTTTTGTTTGTTTCGTGGGTAGAATCCTTCTTGATCATTCTGCTTCATCATCTTCTTCATCCATGAAATCATCATTTCTTATCCAAATGATAAGATGGATAAGAGGTTCGTCAAGACTTGAGTTCTTCATATTCCTCATCGCTTGAGGGATCTTCTTTGAATGGTGAGAGCTTGATCTTCAATTTGCTCCCATATTTCTTCTTCTCTTCTTATGAGATGAGCTTCTTCTTCTTCCCAGAGTCAACTGAAATTAATCACTTCCTTTTGGTACACATTCCTCACATGAATTAATCCCATGATCATGGGAGTCCATTCTCTGCTTCTTCTTCTATCGCTTCAAGATGTTATGCATTCTGGATCTTCACATTCTTCAACTTTTTTCTCAAATCCATCTTCTGAATTATGTTCTTATCTTCAAATAGCTTGATCAAGGAATCAAACATCTTTGGTGTCTTTAGGGAATACACTTGTGGTACAAGTTGATCCGTGATTGAATCAACAATGATCTTCTTGGCCTTGATCAAGTTCTTCTTGTGCAAGGCTTTGAGGCTCATCTCCCTCTAGAACTGGAACCTATCTACTCATGTAGGTGTCCAATTAATTTTCTTTAGAGAGATCAAATACTTCCATGCTTGGAAGTTTTCAACTTCACCAAGCTTATCATCAGGCTGATGTGATAGATCACTTTGAAATGAGAACCTCAAATGCAAATAGCAAAAGATTAGATCTTACCGATTTGAAGTGTCCGTCCTGCTTTCGGAGCTGGCTGATCTAGGGTTTGTCAGAGAAACCCTAATTTTCAAAAATTTGAATCTTTCAGATTTTATTGGATATAAATATAGATCTCTTCAAATGGAGCTGTCCAATGTACTCCTTTTCTGAAAACAGTGGAGGGAAGCTCCTGGAACAGGAAGCCCTACTTTTCCAATTTCTTCTGCAGAAATGTCTATTACTGTTTCTATGATATCTCTGAAATTACTGCTCCTTTGTGTCTAAAATTTTGTACTGAGTTAACCTCACATGTCCCTCATATAAAACCATATTTTTCATTAGAATTGGTTTCACCAATTGGGATTTATGATCATCTTCCCAATGTGACCTGTTACAGGACTGTTCAAAACAGTGAAGTTGTATGGCATGCCACATGTCACTGGTTCATCTTCAGGTTTGGAAATTTGGATCACAGAAATTAAGGTCTATTATATTTCTGGAACATCTTCAGGAATTCAATTTGGACCTATGTATCCCACGCTACAACAATTATCCCCAGGTGTCCTGTTTAGGGATGAATTCTGGAAGAGGCTGGAACCCTACCGTGGAGGGATCATATCTCCCAGAATATAGTGAATATGAGGCTGAATTTTGGACAGAGTGTAAAAAACGATTTTATCTTCTGTCTCTAAAATTTTCAACTCTTGAGCCTTCTCCAAGCTCAGGATATAGTGAATGTACCAAAACGTAGTAGTATTAGTATTTAGGGTTTTTCCAGATCGGGGTCAAACTAGGGTTTGACTTTCCCGGAGTTTCACCCAACCAAATTTCTTGATCCAGGTCTCTAAACTTTGATTTTGATGAGGGGAAAAATCCTATGCTGGGCTCATTCAAACTTATTATTCTTCTGTAGAAAGCCCTAATTTTCCACACCAAAACTGAAAATGCTCGGAATCAAATTTCGCTTCGACAGAAAGATGCGCCCTTCAATGGAGAGTTAGTATAGCCTTCTTTTGCTGATCAATCATGGATAGAGACCCAAAAAAAAGAAGCCATAGATTCTTTAGCTGCACAATGTCTTCTTTCAGGGTGGCTCTGATACCATGTTAAATTTTCATATGCTAAGCTAGATCATTAGTAATTCATTTCGATTTCATAACAAAAGCATATAAATAGGATCACTTAAAGATAGACATGCACAACCATACAAAAGGAGAACACAAATATTTATCTTGGAAAAACCCTAAAGGGAAAAACCCAACAAAAGCTTCCTCAATATAGATGCCCCAAAAGATAAAATATAAAACCAACAAGGAGATCAAAGCCTGATCCTCCTCCTTCTCCAGCTACTTCTCTTCTCCACTAATGCGCTACACAAGTGAGAGTGTGTGTGTCTCAAATGAGGAGCACCACACCTCTATTTATATTCATCCATTGAATTGAATTAACTCATCCGACATGTAGTCTCGAGTTAATCATGTAGGCTCGAGTTACACATGTAGGCTCAAGTAACCACACTAGGGTGCTAATGACCCACCTTTACAAATACAGGGGACAACCTCATGAATCTTATTAGTTCTTTTGATTAGAAGCATCAGGGTACAAGATAATACAAGTGGTTCTCTTGGTAGGACTATCGGGGACCACAAAATATACATATAGAATATTCTTCGAATTTACAATATTTCAACACTCACAAAAGACCAAACACCTTGAGCAACCGCTTTACACAAATAGATCACAGATCAACACACCAATATTTTTCACATGGTTAAAACCATCGAGAGGGAAACAGTCCATGGCCCCAGCCAAATAGCTACTTGGAGCAATTTATTATGCAAAAGAAAGAAAGTTACATGAGCTTCTCATAATCGATCAACTAGCCAAGGACCATCTATGCTCTTTAAATAGAGATCATATACCAATCGGGTGTTAAGCCATGGATCAATGGTAGGTATGATCTAAGAGAAGTTGAACCATCAGATCACTCTATGTCAAGAACATATCATGACCGTCGGATTAGAATATTTACAAATGCATACTAATGCATACTAAAGAAACACACTTTTACCTAACGGATATATTACACAAGTTGATCTTAACTAACTCCTAAGTGTCTAAATATCCTAACATTCTACACATAGTGCTTTCGACCTGGTGGATCAGTGGACAAGATTGGGGGTCCTAGGACATGCTGTTGAGCTATCTTCAAGAAAAAGGTTGGGTGGAATGGGCTTCTTAGGTTGTTTGTCTCCTCTACAAGTTATCAGGTTCCAATATGTTATTTTATTTATCTTATGCAAGTAAAGTAATGAAATGGAAGTAGTCATGTTTTACTATTAATTCTTAGATACTTGTAGCTGCAAATAGACTATTTTAAGTCTGCATTATTATCCATGAATTTACTTGTATTTGTTTAACAGAATAAATGAACCTAGAATTAGATAAGATGGATTAATGAATAAAATCCCTATCTGTATTTTTCCACTCATCATAAGATGAAGCACTCTAGTATAGAAGGTTTGTTAGAAGTAAATAGGAGACATTATACATAAGTAGGATGATTGAATCTATTTTACATTAGAAGTTTTTACTTATTATTTTAGCCAGGTTTCATAATATTCCTTTTGGTTCTAGAACTTTTTCATTTATATAATACCTCTAGGATTACTACAAAAGAATTATTACTATAAGCTTAGGTCACACAAACAATAATCAGTTTGAAGTATAAGAACTTTAATAAATACTAAATGCAATATAATTATTTTCACTTAGTAAATAAACAAATCAAGCATAAAGTTAACACTGTAAAACCTATTTAAAGCCAATGTTATTCTAGTTCTAATATTTAGTATACAAGTTAAACTTCAAGCTATTTCAGTTAAATATCTGACACTGAAGTTCAATTGCTCAGTTAAAAGACTGTTTGGGTTAGAATTATATTACTTATTGTAATTTAAATACCTAACAAACTAAGCTCTACATAACCAAAAATAATTCTATTATTATAACTTGTAAACTGTTTTGTTTTAAAACCCTAAGATGTTACGATAAACTTTCTTATTCATTCCAGAATATATCAGGAATCTAACTTTTCCTTTTAAACATACAAACTGTGCTTTTATAAAAATTGTATTTATCAAAAACTGAAGTTTTAAAGATATTCTAAATATCCAAACTACTTAATAAAAACAAAAATAAGAACCTAGGTTAATTTTTTTACAGTATCTCGATCTTAGAGAAAATTACAGTAACAATTTTCCAAATGGTTTTACCCAGTCGCAGTCATAGTATTTTTTACAAAAAATTATAGAGAGAGAATTAAAAAACTTATTTACCAAACATTTTTATTCTATGCTTAAGAAAACACAATAAGAAAAACAGTTTTAACCATAATTACGCTCAGGCCAGAAAGCTCGGCCTTTTAGAAACAAATTAATATAAACAGATTCTTTAAAACAATCGCCATAAGGTCTAAAAATCAAAATTCCCTAACATAACGATAGCCATGAATGAATTACAGAGACGAGAAAAATGGCCGAGAGAGCTTCTCATAATGTATTACAGTGTTAAGAAAACAATTTTATAAACCCTAGAGCAGTAATAACGTTAACCTATCTTCTTTTTCAAGAGTCGTATATCTTTGAAAAGCCTCAAGGGTTATAAACAAATTTGGCTCTACGGCCTCCTCATACATCATTAACGAAATTAAAAACTATCATTTAACACAGTAAACGAGTGACCACGGTGAGCAGCCGTAACCACCATTGACATTCATTGCAAAGGTAAGTAGCAAAGGGCACCCCAGGTAAAAACCGAGGCTTACCCGAGTTTTCATGATGTAACCTTTAGTTCCAAAGCAAACGCTTTCATTTTCGATTAAGCAACGATGAGTTTTTCATCTACAAAACAACATATACTTTAATCTGTTAGTTTAGGTTTCATTTCTTTAAATGAATAAAAGGAATTTAAATTAAATTCTTTGAAACAAGTTACCAGTATAATCGTTAAGTTCACAGTTGTGGATTTGAACCAGAGTTTTAGTCTTGTTAATGCCCCGAGCAAACAATTGTGACCACTGGGTAAAATGTTGACCTCGGGAACAAATTAAGGTGAGGAACCAAATTTATAAACCTACAAATGCCACGGCCGAGGCCAATATTTAATTAATGGATAAAACCCCAGGACATAAACCTGCTATTACCTCCGCTAGTTCAAAGAACAAAATATTGGCAAAGAACTGAAGCAACCAACCCACTACTTGTCACAGCCAAGAATGAAAAACTTTGCAGGAAACCCGAGAAGGTCGAGGCCTGTCGACTGCTCTCCCCTCTCAATAGTAACAACAAATGGATTCGAGCGAAAGGTGGGGTAATGCTTGAATGCCTTGGCTTAAGGATTTAATGACCAAACCCTTCTTCCAACGAGAAAACTCCACATGGTTTCCACTACGATCACAATAATTTGGGTCACGTTATAGTTTTGGAACCAACACTTTAACCCTGCATTAATTTGCAAACACATTACTTTTACCTTCTAAAAAGATGTTAACAAATAAAAATAAAATCGAGTTACGAGATAGGTTAGAATTTGTTTTGGGGGGATAAAATTTATAGTATAAATTATATGCAATGGTATATGCTTAGGATAAGAGTTGTACATCATCCATATATGGTTTGTATAATTTTTTTTAACCAGGTTATAGTTATATACTTTGATATTTTACCAATATAGTGTATTTTGTTATACATCATTTCTATATATATATATATATATATGCCTAGGTTAGTTGATGTTGTATTTAGTTTCTAACTACTTTCTTATGAATGTTAATCTTTTATGCTAGGGTAAGCTTTAGGACTTATATGGTAAAGACCTTAGTTATGAAACATTGTGCATATAATCTAGTAATACATCAACTGAGAGAATGTTATTAATTACATACAATCAATCATATAAGTTTTTCTGTTAGAGAAAATGATCATCACTACCAACTCCTTGTGCTATGTAGGTAGAGTAAACTTGTTGTAGACCTAGGAACATTTATACTTAAATAATTGATACATCAAATAGAGTTCAAGAAATGTTTCTAGCTTACTCATTTAGTCTTCCGAACTTTAAGTTCCTACCTCGTAATCTGGAAGAAAGTTTACCTGTAAATACATGTACAAGCATTGAATCTGCATTAGCTTGAGAAAGCTAAGTAAGCCTCGGGAAAACCTCAAGCCCATTCAATAAGACAAGAAAACAACTATAAGCATCATACACTTACAGGGAAATAAACTTTTGATCTGAATTCAATAAGTTCTAGCTCTTTAACTTTCAAGACTAAAAAATAAAAACAGATTGAATGTTGTTAGTAGCAGGTGTTTTTAAGTTCATAAGTATTTCTGAAATCTTTAGTTATAGATAGTCAATAATACTAACTCCTAATTTCTTCTTAATGTACTGTCCTGTAATCTATATGTTAACTAAACTCATGGTATATGTTAAACTCGCATTTTTAGGCTTTGACTTAAACATCAAATGTCATAGAGAAAATTTTAATTTTTTGTGAAATTCTGGGGTGTTGCAGTCTTCCGCATCCCCATTGAGAGTTGGACACCAAAGTCTATTATCGGATAAATCTACTCAAGTGGACTCAAGCCATATATCCCTAGTCCAAGTGGATCTAGAACAAATCAAATACCCAATACATCCTACTTTCCTATATTAATAGAAATCCAAGTTAACATATATATCACTTACTTGAGGTCTGCAAATCCTCTTCTCTCTTTGTTGATCTAAGATCCACAACATTCATATCTTGAGCTGCAAAAACATGTAGAGCAAGTGGAAATAAGAAAATAGTACATCTGTATCCAAACATGAATTCATCTAAGCTAATAGTTAAGGAACAAATCTCTAAACATTATCAACACAACAATGTTTATGGAAAGAGATGTGTATTAATGTAATCAAGGAGACACATAGAATTACATAAAGAAAGAATGTCATAACGTAGCCTTAACTTTGCAACATTCCATTCAACAATCCAATCCAAGCCTCCAAAGGATGATAAGGATCACCTAGAAATTCCACCATCATAAGAGTGCCATATTTTTTCCTCCCTTCACAATGAAGAGAGGGTTCAATTTATAAGGCTAAAGGGATAGAGTAGGTTGAGGATTAGTAGGAGGAGTCTAAGGGATCTTCCCCATAGGTTAGGGAACCAAATACCACCTCACCTAGATGATAGGGATGAACCTCCACCTCATCCACCTTCAAGAAGGGCCTTGAAGCTTCATTTTATGCCCCCAAAATACCATCGATGCACTTAGAAGTAGGAGACATAGCATCGATGCACTTTGAATAAAGGAAAAGAGCCTGTCGACACACCTAACATGAAGGGAAAAATCACCAATGCACCTTCTCTTAGGAGAAAGAGTGCCACCGGCACACCTAGCATGAAAGGTAAATGTGCCGACCTATATAGAGAAGGTAAAAAGGGTAAGAACAATCTCAAATCAACCCAGTTTAGTAGAGAGAACTTTAGGGATTAGGCATAGGGTTAACACATGTCTCAACATGATGATATTTTCATGTAACAAAGTCTTGCGCAGAGTACCTTCCTAGAAGTAGCATGACCTCCACAATTTCCACTAACAAATCCTGCATGTGCCTCTTCCAAGACTCTTTCCTGCTCATGCAGTAGGACACATCACCATAAGATCTCATCAGACCCCATGTTATAGAGTTCTCCAGCAATCAACTAATAACATACAATGCGAACAACCAAATGCTTCTTCTGATTTGTAGTGAATCCTTCAGGTGTTGTTATCGTCACAAAAAATTGGACTATTTTCTCATAGTAATCGTCAACCATTCCATTTCTGAATAGTTGTGCATCAGGTAATCCATCTTCAATGTCTTTCGTCTCTTTTCCTGTATCTATTTGTGAAAATGGTCAGGTCCTGCATTCAAGCAACCTGGATTCACAATTATCTCAAACTCAATCTCTTGGAAGAGGAGTATCCAACGACATATAGTCCCCCCAACACAGGCTTATTCACTAGGTATTTCAAAGTAAAGGGATCAGTGAACATCTTCAAATGGCTTCCCAACAAATAGTATCGAAACTTCTACAATGTGTAGACCATTTCCAATCCTTCTTTCTCTGTTGTGGTATAGTTCTTCTCCGTGGATGACAGCTTCCAACTGGAAAAATAAATTGGGTGACCAATATCTCCTTCACCTGGTTGTGCCAGCACCACTCCCAGTGTGGTTGACGACGCATCAACATGAACATGGAATTCCTTCGTCAATATGGAAAAACCAATATTAGTGTTGTATCCATCTTCATCTTGAATGTGTCGAAACTTCCTTGACACTCCTGACTCCATGCGAACTATGTATCCTTCTTTAGAAAATTATCCATTGGTGTTGTGATCATCACATATCCTCTGATGAACTTGTGATAATATCTTGTATCGCATAATGTCGCTCTAACCTGCCTCACATTTGTAGGTGGCAGCAAGTTAAGAATCAACACAATATTGGATGGATCAACCAACAGTCCTTCCTTATAGACAATGTTCCCTAACAACATCCCAAATGGCACACAAAATATGTACTTCTTTGAATTCAGCGCAATCTAATGTTTTCAACATCTATCCAACATCAGTTGTAGATTTGCAAGATGATCCTTTACCAACCCATCCACTATCCAATCATCCATGTATACTGCTAAACAATTCCGTATAAAATACTTGAGCGTAGTAACTATAATCCTGGAGAACATCGTAGGTGCATTCTTCAGTCCAAATGGCATCACCATATACTGAAAGCAGCCCCTTTCAGTCACAAAAGTTGTCTTATGTTGATCCTATTTTGCGATCTTGAACTGATGATATGCATAAAAACCAGTGAACGATGTCTAGAATGGATCATGAAGGCACACATCATTCATATTTTTGAGATCAACACAGATATTGGCCTCACCTATCTTCTTATCTTGCACTACCATGGGACTGATCCACTCTGATTCTTCAACTGGTTCTATGATTCCTGCATCCAACATCCTTTCGAGCTTAGCCTTTACCCTTTCCTTGTATCGTGGATTCAGACGATACATATGCTATTGCACTAGCTTCGCATCTGGATTTCGATTGATCTTCATCTCTCCCAAATATCCTTAGATTCCCTTCATCTCAAAAAACTTCATCGGACACAAGTCTTGAAACTCATGCAACAAATCAGTGATCTTTGCCATGGTTTCTTCATCCCAATAGTCTCCAATATTTGTGAAGTTTGGTTCCTCCTCTGTCCTAATGTTGACCTTTCAGATATTCAATCACTGGTTGAATTTATCTATCGGTATCTCAGGTGTCGCGATGTCCTAACTTCCTTCTGCCTCTATAATGTTGATGTTCCTTGGATCATTTTCTTCCTCAGGTCCTCTTGTTACATTGTAGCACTCCATCATTGATTCTTCATGCGGGTCCACTCGATATGCAACTAGAACTACCTTGCAAACAATGTCATGGATATGATGTAGTGCACTATGAATTACTATATTAGCAACCATGAAACTGAAGGAGTGATTGAAGAAAATCGAAAACTCTTCCCAAGTCGTGATCTCTCTGTACATCTTAACTAATACATAACATTGTTGCAACATTTCATCTAATGTGTGTACAAAATGATGTACCCACTCATCCTTTGGTCGTGACACCCACATGGTCTAACATGAAATTAGATGACTACTGGGATTATTCCACCCATCATACCTCTTTGCTTGGTATTGTTTTGCTTCACCGAAGAGAAATTCCATCAATCTGTGACACTACGGCCACCCATTAATCAACTTTGTATGGGTCTCCTACTACCATGTTGGAGTATCCTTCAACGCTTCACCCAATGCCAACAACCTCTGTGGTTCTGACACCTTATCTTCAAATTCAACAAGAAACTCAGATAGCTCAGGAAATCCTTCATATACGAGCAACTCAACAATCTCTATTGTGATCGTCACAACGACTAAGTGATTAACCCACACTTCCAAATCGATACCTCATGCATTCGATTCTTCCAATTATCCAACGCATCATCGGAGTCTGAATATGCAGAGCTAGAACTTTTCCATCCCAACTCTCTGTCGGTAGTAGGGTGGATATAGTCTTCTAATATATTGTACGCATGATCCCATCCTCCTACAACTTCCTCTTGAATTGGTTCAACATACCTTCTTCCTTCATTTGGATCTATCGGAGCTATGAATATGATATTGTGGCTCTCAAAGGTCATCACACACTTCTTGAAATTGATCACTGCCAAGGTGTCATTAGCCCATCCAATCCTTAGCAATGCAGGATACAAGCTTCCGCCATCAACAATATCAATAACATTGAAGTCTGCATAAGTCTTCATTCCTTTAACTTCCACTACTATTTGCGGTATGCACCCAATCAGTGTTACTCTGGCCTAGTTAGCCAGTCGTAGCTGCACCGGGGACCAAACCAACTGTGGGCTCCCCATATTCTATCATGTCTACTTTTTCAGAATGTTGACATCCAAGCCTGGATCCAGAATAAATGAATCTACCTCGTAATCCCCAATATGGATATTCATCCTCATTTCTTTTCCAGTCTTCTTATTTTTTAGGGATTTCACCGCAAACTCCCTCCTCCCTTTCTCTGGTCGATGCAAAAAAATTGCAATATCGGTGAGCACATCAGGGTCTTTTTCTAGTGATAGACAAATTTCAAATATGTTTTACAAGGTACCATGCTGTCGCGATGGTCCTGCTACCAAAGTAAATTAAAAAACTGGTGGCATTTCATAAACAAGAAACTTACCCGGATCTCTTCTTATCACATCACATGATTTAAAGAATGTGTCCCTCTTGGTGTCGACATCAAGATGCACCTTCTTCTTTCCAGCCAACTAGACTTGTGGAATCATTCCATCATTTCCTGTTGTCGCACCTCCATGAGTAATGATAGCAACATCAGCAGACTGAACTATGGGTTCTGATGAGATATTCACAACTGTTGGTCCTTAGTTTTGGTTCGGTGGCAGATTCACTTGATGGTTCACATTCTGATTTTCATTTTGGTTGTGATTCTAGTTCTGATTCTGTAATTGTGGAATGTTCCTCGCTTGCCACTTCGTGATTAGTTGTGGACAATTCTCAATAGTGTGATACGTAACAATAAAATAAGTACATTGCACTTGTAAGTTCAATAAATCTCCATGATGATACCCCAGTTCTCCACAATTATAACATTTCATAGTTCCATGACCTCGTCCTCCTCCTCGACCAAAACCTCCACCTCGTCCTCCTTAGAATCCTTCGCGAAATCCTCCTTGTTGCTGATACTGTAATTGATTGAACTACTGCTGATGTGGGGGATTCGACAGCTGTTGAACATACTGTGGTTGAGCATATTGCTCCTGAGTATAATGCATTTTTTGTGACACATACTGCATCTGGTTGTACTGCGGTGGTAGAGAAAACTGCAATTGCAGCACAAACTGCGGTTACGGATGTGGTACAAACTGCCACTGCAGTACAAACTGTGACTTCTATTGTGGATGTAATACCTACGGTGGCTGTTGTGGTAGTGGTATCTCTGCTGGTAGATGATATTCCTACTTTACATAGTATGCATCCATTCTCCTCTCCTAGAGAAAGTCATATGCTCAATAGTCCTTGTCCTCATGACCAATAGATCAAAAAAATGTGTAATAAAAATTCATCGGCTTTGAGTCCATCTTATGCATAAACACACAATATTCATGTCGATGTCAATGAACTTGGCAGACATGACACCATGGCATGCCAGCATGAATCAACAGATTCGGAGCTCCCAACAGCATATAATTCCAAAAATATGGGCATTGATCCTTATGATGTCCCTCTACATGGCATCGAGTACACCATATTTATTCGCAATGATCTCTTCCCTTCTTTATATCTTCTAATTGGATCATCAGGTTCGTAAGTTGCAGCTGAATCTGATTCATACCAACTCCAGTCTTGCCAATAGGAGAATATTCCAGCTTCATCACAATCTCTAGAGCCTTGCTCCGTGTCACAATATTTTTCTACATCAAGGGCATCCAAATGTGTGGTAGTAACACCGCGATGAACCATTCCTTGTGCTGAACATCACTCACTCCAAAGTTGACTCTCTCCATCAACGTCTTGAATTGCTGATCTAAATCCCAATCAGTCTCATTTGGATATTGCTTGATCTCCTTTAAATTCGTGATATATTTCTCCTCTGACTTAGGATTTATGAACTCCTCGATCAATCCTTTTCTGATCTCTGCTAGAGTCTTTGTTGCAGTCCCTATAGGAACCTGTACAAGCTTCATGTACCAATCCAGTGCACAACCTCAAAAGGTTGTCACAAACTGACATTTTTTAATATCATCATCATGAGCTTGCTTTACAGTCCAAATTGCTTCGCATGAAAACCAGTATAGTTCGAGATCCTCAGTCTCATTCCCATGAAACATAGATAAATTTACATCATCTCCTGCCATCCTGGGCCTTCTTCCTACGTCCGTTGATCCGCTATTATTAGAGTTTTGTTGACACATTGGACAAGTCAGTGTCAAGCTAGTATTTCTTCTTGAATGCATCACAGTGCACGAAGGTGTGGGTACGTTGTTTCTTTGGGTTGGTATTTCCTCAGGCTCGGGCATAGCCTGGTTGCCTCCTTCATCATTGTAGGGTTTCTTCATCCCTTGTGATCTTCTCTCATAGCCTCTTATTCTGGTTGCAGCAGGACTCTCCTCAATCCTCTGCCTCTTCTCTTGCCAAAACCTTACTCCACTTTGCAAAATACCATTTCCTTCCTCGGCTTCCCTCACAGTCTCATCGTAAATCCCATCCATCTACCTCTGATCATTCCATCCAACCCTCATCTCTACGGCAGCCCCAGCCTCTGCACACCAGGGCTCTACTTGTCGGAGTTCATCTTCAATATACCTTTTTCACATATGAGCATATTAATTGACAGTTGCAAAGAAAACAAAAACCTACCTCTTGTTCCTTTGAAGAACTCCCTTTCCGCGTTACTGTAATATTTGACTGTGTCGATTGTGAACTCAATGATGTATCCTTCCAAGATGTTGTCAAGCCAAACTTTGACAATACTTGATGCTCTATCATCTACCTCCTATAATAGCTGGATCAATTCTGGGGTCCAACAAGTCGGTTCACCTCCTTGAAAATTTGTCTTGTGATAAGTCAACTGCGCCAACCACTCATACAAGATGATCAAAAACTTAGAGAAGAAATACTTGTGGAGATCAAAATACATATACCTTCCCAGCCACTATTTTGTCAATAATCAAGGGTTCTTATTTCCTCCACTGCAAATTCTTGAGCCTTTAGGTCGAACCAATCTTGAATGTCCGGTCTCGTCGGATGCCACAACATGCCCTCCTTCTTTGCAAACTATAGTCATGGAAACATAATAATTTGTTGACATATATCTATTGACAGGGGTTCACTCTTTACCGACACCCTTAACTCATCGATCTCCTTGAGCACTAGCCTAGACGGTTTTATGTTGTCCAGCAACACCTGTGGAAGTAGATGAGGTCTCACCCGAGATGTTCAAGGGAGAACTGTCGGAACCACATTTCCACAATAAGAAGGAGGGTTGTGCATCAATTGTTCAAATATTGCATCATTAATTCACATATCCAAGCATCGATTCATTGATCAGGCATTCATATAATTACTCATCATATCATGTCAGCATATTCAGATCACGAAAGGAGAATCGATGCATAAAATGATCTACCAACATAACATTATTCAAAAAACGAAAGAATCTCATCATTCATAAAAGAATCATCATACCACAGTATTCATCCATGCACATCATATCGCCGAAAGCAGGAAAACATAAAGATGCAAAATACACAGTGTTTCCATAATATCTGTCATGTCATATTAACTTCGCATCAAAACTGCAGGTTCTCAAAACAACTCCACAATTTAGATCTAAAGATGATTCAACATTTACAGTCCTATATCTACTTATAGGCTTGCGCCTTTCCATCATGGTCCACATAGATCAACTTTCTAACTACTTGGACCAAAAACTACAAAACAATGACCAAAATCTACAAAATATGACCAAACTATTTGTGCTCCAGCTTCTGCCTTGCGCATCAACTTTGACCTTGCACATCATCCTCGGTATTGCACAACTAACTATCTCCAACACTTCCTTCCAACAACACATGGTTTGAACCTAGTTGTTATAACATGTGTGTTGGCAAGGGGTTTGGAGCGAGTGAGTTGTGCAGCGCCGCGATAGCTGCACAAGCTCATGCGGCACCGCACAAGGGAATATCGATGCGATAAGCGAGAAAATAACCACTTTTGAATAGTTTATGTTTATTTTGACCAAGTTTTGTTGCAATAGGTCAGTAGCGGTTAGAAGTCAGTTAGTAGTGGACCCTTGATGTAAAGGCATAGGCCTATTTATAGATCTATTTTGGGAAATAGAGAGACATATGTGAGCAGTAGTGAGCGATTGTATGGGATAAGATCTGGTGCGATCTGTTTTATGGAGAATTTTCTATCTTAACTCTGATCTTATCTGGGTTTCTTCATGATGTATGCAGTCTCCAGTTTTGGAGAAGAATTATGTAATGTGGTACATTTGCACAAGATTAATATGATGCGATGAGTATGGTTTAATCCTTGTCTATTTTTATAGATCTATTATGATGCTACTACTCTGTTTTGTTACAATGGCATAATCTAGATGTGATTCAGTCTCTTTCTGCTACATCAATGAGATTTGTTTCTTATATGTCGATGTAATATGCGTTTCTGTAACTATTTGATGCGCTGAGAGTAATGATGTTCCATGAATAATGCTACGATATTGTGATACTGTGTGATGATTGCATAAGTTATGGTGTCCCTCCATCGGATCCCCATATCCTCCTCTCCCACTGTCGAAAACTCAGTTATGATAGCTATCCCTTGAACACCTCAGGTGAGATCTCATCTACTCCACAAACATTGCTGGGCAGGGTAAAACCTGTTTGGGCCAGTGCTCAGCGAGATCGCATTGCAGGGCGTCGACAGAGCGAGAACCCCTGTCAACGAATCTTTGTTGGTGGGTTTCGCCAACAAATGGTTCTGTTGCCGGGACCTGAATGCAAATAAGAGTGGGATATGTTCTAGCATCCGAGTTGATTAGAGATCGAGGGATGGTTTGATCTGAAGTTGCGGGAGTTTGCTGAAGCTAAAAAATAGAATCTTAATCTGTCGATAGGCCACTGGCTGCATAGATATGTCCACGATGGTCCTCATGAATGGTTCTTTTGTGAATTCCCTATGCTCTTGCATGAATGGTTGGAAAATTCGCTAAGCGGAAGACAAACTTTCAAGGGGGGGAGCCAACATCCTGGACCCCAAAGTTGATTCAGGAGCTACAAGAAAACAACAACAAGGCATCGCGGGAAGTCAAAGTATGGTTGGATAGTATCTTAGAAGGATACATAATTGAGTTTGTCATTGATACTAATAAATATTTTAGCAAAGAAGAAAGGGATTTTTTCAGTGGACCACATCGAAGGTTCTTATTATCGCTGCAACTGTCAATTAAGCAACTAGTCTGAGAAAAGGGTATCCTAAAGATGGACAAAGAGTAGTGTAACTCTAGTGTGCAGTGGATGTAGGAACTATGAAAAAAAGGGGGGAAATGCATAAGGAAGCAAGGGGTAGATGGGCATGAGTTCTGGTGAGAATGTAAAGGTCGCTAAAGAAACAAGTGGTTGTACGAGGGGAGGAGCAAGGTTTCGAGAAAAGATGTAGAGGATAGGTGAAGGTCCGACTGAAGTTGAAGTGCGATACCATAAAGAACAACCACACAGGATGAAGTGACCTTTTTGTGATGATGAGGAAATACAGGCCCAGGCTACGCCCTAAAGAATGACAAGATCAAACCCCAGGAGTAACATGCCTACTCCTTCGCACACTACTCCACCACAGGGAAGTAACGCACATTCTACGTCGGCTTGCCCGACATGTTAGCAACAGTCTAGTAATAGAGCACTAGCAAGAGGAAGAATGTATAGAATGGTAGGAGATGAAATGAAATTGTCGATATTTAATGGAAATGGCACCGACGATCCAAAGCAGTACTGGTTCTTGTGTGAAGCGATCTGGACTACTCAACAAACTATTGATGATGATGTCAAGAAAATCCAGTTGGCCACTACTCTGAGGGGCTGTGCATTGGAATGGTTTATGAGATTCACACGGGTGCCTTAGGGAGGTGCTGCGAAAACATTAGACACGATCAAAACAAGGATATTTGAGGGATTTAAGAAGCCGAAGTTCGAAGCTCAGTACATTCCTAAATTAAAAGAGATCAAAAAATTCCCCAATGAAACGATTTGGGATTTTGATCAACGATTTAAGACATTGATGGCTCGGGTCAGTTTTCATATGAGCGATGTTCAACATAAAGAATGGTTTATCATGGTGCTTTTCCCCCATATCCGACAACCATTAATGCAGCAAAAGATTGCAACACAGAGCGAGGCTTTGGAGACCGCGATGAAATTGGAGGCATCACCAGTAGGGGAAATCGCCGTTGGACTGAATCAGATTCAGGCATAGTTGGCTAATTTGACGTTGCAATTGCAAGACATCAAAAAGGCCAAGGAAGATCACGACGATATTTGGTGCACCCGTTTCCATGCAAGCAGACATACCAAGGATACCTGCCCAACGTTTCGAAATTATTTGTTGTCAAGAGCCCCCAATCCATTGAGTGGTGCTAGTGCACCATGGTGTTGCATCTGCCAGGTCTATGGGCATCGACATGAGAAATGTGATTACATGCAGAAGATGGTTACCAAAGTAGAAATTTTGTACTGTACTTTTTGTCGGTTAGTTGGACATGACGAAAAAAACTTCCACGCTTATGATTTTATCCAGGAAAGGACATATGATTTGTACTTTGTGAAAGGGGAGGACCCCCAGACAACGCAAGCACAGCCATAAGTAGTACAACCAGTAGCACAGGTACCGTATACTCCACCACCTCCATTGCAATTTGTCCCTGTGCAACCGCAACAACAGTTTATAGCGCAGCCGCAGTTCACACCATAGCCGCAAATGGTGGTACAACCACAGTATAACTAGGCACCGCGACCATAGTATAATCAGCCACAAGATGTTCAAGCCATGTAATATGTTCAGCAACAACCTAACCCACCACAACAACAAATGGCCCAACCACAATATTAGCAAGAAGGAGTCCGAGGAGGATTCCGCGGAGGGTTCAGAGGTCGAGGAGGAGGATTTGTCTATGGAGGAGGACGAGGTTGTGAATCAATCCAGTGCTACACCTGTGGAGTATTTGGGCATTACCAGAGGGAGTCCCCTCATGCACAATGCACATACTGTGTAGCCAGCGATCATAATGTTGAAATTTTCCCTCAGTTGATTGCAAAATGGCAGGCAGGGAAAATTCCTCAGTTACAGAATATGTAGAATCAGGATCCGCCTCCATTCCAAGTCCAGAACAAGCTGATAATGTAGAACCAGGTCCCACGACAGACTCAAACTCAGAACCCACCTCAAACATAGAACCAACTGATGAATCAACCATTGCATCAGAACCCACCTTTGAACTTAAACCAGGGATTGACAGTTGCCACTATTCAGGCCGAGCCGTGGATGAAGGATGTTGATGTGGGGATCGTCACTCACGCTGGTGCGACAACTGGATATGATGGACCACGACTACAAGTTTGGCTCCCTGGTAAGAAGAATGATGCATTTGATATTGTGATAGAGAAATATACCTTCTTCGATGCAAAGAATGAATTCGGGAGAAATCTAGGTAAGTTACCAATCATTGATATGCCTTCCGCTTTTGATCCCTCTGTAGAAGCAGTACCATCATGGTAGTATGGTACCCTGTGCAAGTTCTTTGAAAGTTGTCTATTGATGGTGAGGGACTCGGATGCCCTTTTCGAGCTTGAGACATTATTGCATCTCCCAGATAAGACAGTGAAATATTCTACTATGAATTCTTTGCAAAAAATGAAGATAGGCAAGGAGATGAGGATGAATATCTAGATTGGAGATTATGAGGTTGACTCGGTCATTTTGGACCTTGGCTCAGATGTAAACATCCTGATGAAGAAAGCTTGGAAATTTATGGGAAATCCAACATTGGAATGGTTGCCAGTCTAGCTATGTTTAGCAAACCAGGTGAAGGTGCATCCCATTGGTCGTGTTTCAAATTTGGTTGTTAACATTGAAGGTATGAAAACATGTGTTGAATTTGATGTGATAGAAGTTGCAGAAGATGGTGATTCTTATCCAGTGCTTCTAGGAATTGGATAGACTAATGATAGCATGGTAGTTATCAATTTAAAAAAAATGTGTTATGACATTTGAAAACTAGGATGTTAGGGTCATTGCTCCTATGGACCCTCAGTAAGGGCAATGATATATTGAACCTATAAAGGATGAAGTCAGGAGAAGTTGGGATCATGGTTATAACATCTCTGAGGACTATATCCATCCTACAGTGGATGGTGAACTTGGATGGTAAAGTGCAAGTTCCACATCATTTGATTCTGAAGATGCTCTAGAAAATTGGTAGAATCGATTGCATGAAATATCATTCAGAAAATGTGGGTTGATTACCCATTCTCTTCGACATGTTGCAACTGAGACAGTCGAGTTACCTATTTATGAAGGACTACTATGGCTATCAGAATTATTTTAGGTATTCAAAGAAAAGGTGTTTGAACTGCAGAGGATATTGGCTCTTGATATAGCACCGAAGGCTACTCTGGCTCGATCGTGGGCGACACACAAATAGACGATCCATGACTAGGAGCAGTGCCGGAGGTTGATGATGGTCCAATTTGGCGATGTAGAGGTATATCATGCTGGGAGATATGATGGATGAAATGACCCCACCAGTCATTTGATCAAGTGTCAGACATTATGGACATCATGACCCTGAGATGAGTGGGTTCACGCTTTTGTTCATACTCTATAAGAGATGCCAAGATCCTGGTATGTGGCAACAAAATTGCGCAAAACCATTACCACTTGGGAGGAGTTGTCAGTTTGCTTTGTGCAAACATTTAGCTTCCTAGATGCCAACCCCAAGGTATGTAACACTTTACACATTATCTATGATGTGGTACTAAAATTCATCCCTATTGCATACCCCATTGATCCTCATTCAAATTGCTCTATCCAATCCATGATGACGTGCTACAACTTGTCTGGGGAACTTGAAGATAATGATGAGCTGCGGAATGTTAATATTCCAGAGTCTGAAAATCTGTGGTGTCACAGCTCCTGACGTACCGATGGACTCGATGAACCAGCCACTGAGGATTCAGAAAGTTAATATTGGGTCGGCAGAGAATCCTAAATTTGCTAATGTCGGAGACTATTGGGGCGAAGAGATGATGGCAAAAATCACAGATCTATTGCATGAATTCCAGGACCTTTTCCCAACACGATTTTCAGAGATGAAGGGGATACTCGGTGACTTGGGGGAAATGAAGATTCCACTCAAGCCATATGCCAAAATAGCATGCCAAAGGCCGTATAGACTGAACCCGTGGTACAAGGATCGTGTGAAAGCTGAGATCGATAGGATGCTTGATGCTGGGATCATTGAACCGGTAGAAAAATCAGAATGGCTAAGATTGATGGTGGTCCAAGATAAGAAGATTGGTGAAATTCACATTTGTGTCTATCTGAGAAAGTTAAATGATGCATGGGTACACGATCTATTCCCAACCCCTTTTACAAATAAAGTCCTGGAAGGTGTAGGCGGCCAGGAGATATATTCCTTCACAGATGGATTTTTGGGATACCACCAGATCCGGATTGCAAAGGAGGATCTCCATAAGACTATGTTTGTCACCAAGTGGGGTTGTTTTCAATATACTGTCATGCCATTTGCATTGAAGAATGCACCCGTTGTATTCTCCCACGTAGTTGTTGTTGTATTTAAAGATTTTATTCAAAAATTATTGTAGGTATATATGGATGACTGGACCGTCTATGGCCTGATTAGAGACCATCTGGATAATCTGCAATTGATGTTGGAACGGTGTAGGTAGCATCAAAGTGCATTAAATTCAAAAAAATGTATTTTTTGTGCACCCTTTGGCATGCTACTTGGGCACATTGTATGCAAAGAAGGTCTGTTGGTCGATCCGGCGAAGATTGCGCTGATCCTCAGTTTACCACCACCGACAAATGTAAAGATGCTCTGGGAAACACTGGACATACGGGATACTATCGCAAGTTTATCAGAGGATACACTACAATTACCGCTCCCATGGAAAAGTTGTTAAAGAAAGACGCTACGTTTGAATGGACTCTAGAATGTCAAGAAAGCTTTGACACTCTGAAGGCCAAGATGGCCTCTGCACCAATACTGGTTTTTCCTGGTTGGAATAAAGAATTCCATGTGCATGTTGATGCTTCTTCTACTATGCTGGGGGTTGTTCTTGTGCAGCCATGAGAAGGATACCTAGATCATCCAATATCCTATGCTAGTAGAAAGTTAACATTTGTTGAACGAAATTATACCACAACTGAAAGCGAAGGATTGGCGATGGTTTATGCTCTGCAAAAGTTCAGGAACTATTTGTTAGGTGAACATTTCAAGATGTTCACTGATCATTCTACTTTACAACACCTAGTCAATAATCCTGTGTTCGGGGGAAGAATCTGTAGGTGGTTTCTTTTGTTCCAAGAGTTTGATTTTGAAATAGTGGTAAAGCCGAGATGGTTGAATTCTGGCCCGAATCATCTATCATGTATTGTGAATGGTGAAGAAACAGCCAATATTGATGATGTCTTGCTAGATGCGCAATTGTTCGAGGTTGACGCCACAGATGATCACTATGCACCAATTATTCAGTTTCTGTCTACTGGTGTCACCCTAGCAGACATGTCGACTAGTAAAAAGAAGCAGCTGGTCATAAAAGCCTCCAATTTTTAACTAATTGCTGGACAGTTATACAAACTTGGACTGGATGAAATATTACGACGGTGTGTCTCACCACATGAGCAGCGTCCCATTCTAGAAGAACCACATGCAGGGATCATGGGAGGTCATTATGGAGGTAGTGATACTACACAAAAAGTATTACGTACTGGGATATGGTGTCCCATGTTACATAATGATGCCGTAGACTATGCGAGGAGCTGTGATGTCTACCAACAGGTTGGTAAACCATCGCGGAGGGGTGAGATGACACGGGTGCCACAGGTGACTCTACAACCATTTGATAAATGGGATGTCGACTTTGTGGGTCCTATAAATCCACAAGGTAAGTGCATTGGTGCCCACTATATTATTACTGCAACTGACTACCTGACTTGGTGAGTGGAATCCACACCATTCGTTGATTGTATCACTGTGACAGCAACATGGTTTATTTTTTAGAACATTGTGATGTGATTTGGGTGTCTTAGAATCCTGATGAGTGACCAAGGTAATCACTTCATCAACCGGACGGTAAAAGCGCTAACTAGGGAGCTCTAGATACAACACAAGAGGAGTACACCATACCACCCACAGGAAAATGGTACTGTTGAGGTCTACAACAAAATTTTGGAGACAGCACTAACCAAGTTGGTTTATGGGAAAGAGGGAGTCATGCTTATGGAGTATATCATTCCCATATTGCACATTTCCATAGCGACGGGCATGGATGATGCAACAGCATTAGAAGAATGGGATGCGCACTTGATTCAGCTTGAAGAAGATCGTTTCATCGCAGGCTTCCAGCAACAGGTTGTGAAATATTGACAGAAGGCATGGCATGATCGCCATATTAAGCATAAACAGTTTGTGACAAGATATTTGGTGCTGTTATACAACAATAAGTTCATCAAGCATCCAGGTAAGTTACAAATGCACTGGTTAGGTCCCTATCTTGTTCAGTCCATTACATATGGTGGTGCAATTCAATTACAACAATTAAATGGTGCAATGTTGTTAAAGCTCATTAATGGGAGTTGCTTGAAGCCCTATAGAATAGGGTCGGTGATGTGCACCACATGAAGTGTTCAAAAAAGAAAATGAAGATTTTAGTTTAGCAGAGCAGGGCGAGCCCCGAGGGAGAGCCTGCGCAAGGTTAAAATTGTTAGCAGTAACAGGTTGGCCCTTTGTGATAGTCACAGGATTGTGGGGTGGTCAAACCAAGTAATAAATGTAGGTAATTAAACCAGTTGGCTGGCAACGCTTGTTGAAGCGACCCATATTAATGAGTGATCCGACCATTAGAAGCATAAGATCATCAGTGGATTTGGCGTCATTACTACTCGATTTGGTAATAATGGTGTAGTTATATTTGATAATGATGGATTTGGATTGGAAGTGGCTATAAAACACCGCAGGTGATGCATCGAATGGCCTTATTCAGTTGTGAGAGTAGCAATTAGAAGGTGAATTTTGTGTAGAGTGTTGAGCAAACTACAGTTTGAGCTATTGAGTGTATTTTCAGGTTTTGAGGGGTAAGGGATGTTGAGCGGCCTTGACGCTATTGAGATTTCGAGTGAGTATGAGTTCCCCATTCGACCCAGGGTTGTGGAAGAAAAATTCATGAGTATTCTAGTGGGTTCGTCATCCATTCCGAAGCAGAATTGGTAGACTCAGAGACCCAGTCCGACGCCACCAGAGAAGCAGCAAACTCGCATGTTGGTGAGAATGCGAGGAGAAGGAACTGCACATACTGGGACATCGAGCTCAGGATCTGTTGAGTTCATGGCACCTCATGGTGTCTTAGTGCATGATATTTTTGGATACGTTACTCCTACGCATCCAGGAGCCAAGCCATGGAAAATCTCAAAGAATGAAAAGTACCCGCCCAAGTTTCCAGCACTGCTGAAAGGGACGACGTGCTCATTTGATATTATCCCAGCATTGATTAGGCTCAAATTTGATGATCATGACCTACTCTTACTTAAATATTTCTGCGATGAGCCATATGAATCCCTATGGTGCCTGGTGGCCTCATTCAGTGAATTCTGAAACCATGGGCCAATGGGTTGGACAATTCTGGGTTATTGGGGCTCATCAATATGCCCCATTTTGGCCGTTTGAATGAAGCACATGCGTGTGTGAAGCAAATGTTGGCATGTTTCCATGGAGGGATGCTTTGGTTGAATACACCGATCCCTGTCACAGTTGAATTGATTGCAAGCATTACTGGTTTTCCAAAGGCTGGGGAGGACTCGGCGTAGTATATCCATGGAAGGGACACGGATAAGAAACTTGTGAAGCAGCTGAAGGAGCACTTCAGTTTACAATGGGATGGTTGTTCTTATCACATTGAAAGTATTAATTCACAAATGGTATGCATTGGTGTAAGAATTCTGGACCACAAGGTTGTACATGGCAATTGACCAGTCCAATGCAATTCGGGTGTTGTCGCCTGTGCCCAGAAATGTGCTAAAAGGGTACAAATGAATTGGTCTTTATTATTGTTGAATCATTTTCTCGAAGATGCACTTGCTGCTCAGTCTAGGTGGCCATTTTCTTATAGTTGGTTGTTGATTCTTATCACTCTCATTGCTTGGATGGAACCGAAAGAGTACCAACCAATGGTGGTTGAGGCAGTCAAGGTTTGCTGCGGTGCCCCCTATCAGAACCTATGGTGGGTCGAAGAGCCCAGTCGACAAATGAACTATGACATTCATTTCTGGATCTATTGGGAAGTGGTATAGGCTGCTGCAATTGTCATTCCTAGAGTTTCTCCCTATGCCTTGGCCAAGTATCAATGAATCCTTCAGTTTTCTCTTGGACCCCACTCCATTCATATTCAAGCCCGGTGGGACCCTAATCGACAATGGCCGCCATTTCCTTATAAATTCAACATAGAATATTTGGATACTATTGTGTAATATTGGATGAGGGACTCGTGTGTCTCGGTGAGCCAGGAGGAGTTAGATAAGGAGCTACCGCTGGAGTCCCCTGAAGACCCTGCCTCGTAGGAATTGAGCACCCATGACTTCGACAATGAGTCATCAATAGATCCTGAAGATATCGCACAACGCCGTGCATGAGGAGACTCGCACCAAATGGCGTCAAGAGTACGAGGGGAGAAATGGTACCATATCAAGGGTGGAAGACCAGCTACAACAGCTTATCAAAGCCATCATGGATTCATCTATGACTATGACTATGATGATTCACAAATCCAACCATGAAGAGTTTGGTGTGGTAAGAGATAGGCTTGAGTCCATTTTTTATATTATTTCCAAAAAACCATCGGCAAGACCTCTATTGCAGGACATCCCGTCGATCAGCACTATGCCTTGGGCCAGGAACATGCAAGTTCCACTGACTACGATCAACGACAGCAATGAATAAGTTCACCAGCAGCTGCACCGAATCCAGAGCACGTCCTTGCATCTGAACAAACTGTCAGCTATAGTGTTGGTTGAGTTGCAGCATGGCGCCGTACTGGAGTTGGTGGCATGACAAAAATATTTGGCTGAGGGCTATGTCGAGTCCTAGAATACCACTGAGAATTTATATAAGGAAGTAGAGGAGTTGCACCAGGTTCACATGTAATTGGCAGAGTGATGCAGGAGCATAAGCTCACAGTTCTAGAAGTTCTATGGCTTTCTGAAAGACAAAGCCAAATATTTACTAAAGAGAATGGGTTCTCTTAATTATTTTTGTTGTATTTAGTTAAAAGATTGAATAAATTGTAAAAGGATCTCGAATCCTAACAATGTAATAGCTGTAGGTGAGTTAGGATTACAAGCAGAAATTGTAGGATCTAGATAGATTTGATCCATCCTTTGTGGATTTGAAAACCTAAGTTTATTTTTATTTAAGGAATGCATTTGATTGTAATTAGGGAGGGCAGAGGGAGATAGAGGTCTGCAGTTAGACAATGAATATTTGTTGCAAAGGTTATTGAAGGAAATAATTTTTTTTTTCAATTTGTCTGAGTGCTGAAAACCTTGCATTCAAATTTGGTTTCTGCATGTATGAGAAGAAAAGAAATCATGTCAAAACTGCCCAGAAGGAGATCATTTTATAAATCTGGAGAGGTTTGAAACTCTTGAGTTTAATTATTGTTTGTTGTTCATGATTTAGGAGAATAGAGTTGAACCTAGGAAAGATTGATTTCTATATGCATTCTGTAATTGCATTTGTAAAACCTGTGAGTGATCATAAATTCTCAGCTTGTATTCCCATTTGAAATCGTAGTCAGTTTAGAAATTCCATGTTATCGTTCCATTTAAATTCACTATACGAATTCAATGAAATCGAATGGTAGTTCTGGCGATTTATAGTAAACAACCTTTCTTAAATAATCAAGGTATTCATGGTTTAAAGAAATTTAAGTTTTTGGTTGGTAAATACAGTTCAAAACAATTATAGATTGCGTTGAAATCGGATCTCTAAATCTGGCAGTTGTAATCCAGAACTAGTTTCTGTAGGAGATTTATTAACTTCATTTTTTATAAACCATAAAATCTGTCGTATGTTTCATTTGAAATCCTTGGTTTCCAAATTTAGTAGAATGGCCAATATTTGATGATAATATACCAAGTTAGAAAACCTGTATTTTCAGTTTCATGAACACCCTTGCACCATGTGCTTTCAAAGCGAAGGATCAGAGAATTACCTTGTTGTGTATGAAGGGGAAATTTTATTTTTCACCTTTACTAGTGGTAGAAGCACAAGAAAATATGAACAGTAATAGTTTAAGAGAAAACTTATTACCTTCAGAAATGGAATTCAGAGTTCTAGTAGGATGTGGTAGAGGAGGTCGAAGAGGTAGACCTGTAGCCAACGCAGAAGTAATGGGGGAGTTAAGAGTTCTGTGAGAAGAAATGGCATACATGAGAAATGCTGCAAGAAGAGATCCCGGAGTGGGTGATGTCAGTGAAGCTGAACAAGAAGGTGAACCAGAAGTAGAAGAGATAACGGAAGAGATTATTGGGTTGAGATTGTTGAAATCAGTCATTGGGGATAGTTCAAAACCAAGAGTGGAGATAGTTGCATACAATGGAGGACTAAATCCAGAGGATTTAGATGATTGGATCAACTCAATGGATAAATGATTTTGATTTTTTTGAAGTACCTGAGGATAAGAAAGTGAAATTTATAGTGACTAGACTCAAAGGACATGCTTTTATTTGGTGGGATGGTGTACAAGAAGAAAGAAGGATAATGCACAAACAACCAATAAAAAGTTGGAGCAGAATGATTACTAAGCTAAAGGAAAAATTTCTGCCTAGAGATTACCAATTAGCTTTGTATAGACAGATGCAAAACTTGAGACAACGATTTCTTACTGTCAAAGAATACATAGAGGAGTTTTACAAAATAAACATCAGAGCTGGATACATAGAAGATAATTCTAAGAAGGTAGCCAGATTCATGAATGGTCTTAGATTAGACATTCAAGATGAGATGAGTTTATTCTCACCTAATTCAGTTGAATAAGCATACCAATGTGCTTTGAAAGTGGAGGAGAAATTGAATAGGAGAAACAACTTAGGGAAAGGAAAAGGTCAAACTTACAAACGTAAGGGACCACGGACTGGAAGAGGAAGATTTTCAGTTCAGAAGGAAGAAACTGAATCATCAAGTCATCCAGAACAACCTCAGAGAGGAAGAAGATCTTTTCAAAGAGGCCAAGGAAGAGGTAGAAATCATGAAGTTAGATGTTACACAGGTGGAAAGATAGGACATATGTCATGGGATTGTCCAGAAGGAGTTGCAAGACAGGGAAATGCTCAGATTTTACAAGCTGAGGGCGAACAGAAAATACTTGAGGATCATGTTGAAGTCCCAGAAGCAGGAAAATATTTATTGATGAGGTGGACTTTGCTTAAACCTAGAAAGGAGTTACATGAACCTAAACAGAGAAAGATCTTGTTCAAAACAATGTGTAAATCACAAGGTAAGTGTTGTAAACTTATCATTGATAATGGTAGTACAGATAACTTAATTTCTCTAGAGATGGTTGAGAAATTGGGACTGCAGAAAGAAAAGCATCCTACACCATACAAAGTTTCCTAGTTGCAAAAGGGACACCATGCGCTAGTCAATGAGAAATGCAAAGTTGATTTCCAAATTGGGAATTACAAGGATCAAGTTTGATGTGATGTGATACCAATGGATGTGTGTCATCTGTAATTGGGTAGGACATGGCAATATGATAGGAATGTAGTATACAATGGCAGAGAGAATACTTTTGTCTTGGAGAAGGAATGCAGAATACATACTCTTGTTCCCCTAAAGCATAAGAAGGTAGAAGAACAAACCAGTCCAAAGTTTTTACTAGTGAAAGAGAAATAATTTCTGGAACAGCTGCAAGAGGAAGAGGTGAGTTTTGCTATTGTTGGTAAACCTAGAACTGTTATAACAAACAATAGAATAGTTGAATTACCTGTTCAAATTCAGAAATTACTAGATGAGTATGTAGACATAGTTGTGGATGATATTCCAGATGAACTACCACCTGTTATAAGTATCAATCATCACATAGATCTGATTTCTGGAGCTAGTTTTCCAAACAAAGCTGCTTATAGAATGACTCCAGTAGAAAATGCAGAGATTAGCAGACAAGTGCAGGGACTGCTGAATAAAGGATTGGTCTGGGAGAGTTTAATTCCTTGTGCTGTACCAACAGTGTTAAGTCCTAATAAAGGAGGAGAATGGAGGATGTGTATAGATTCCAGAGCCATAAAATAAATCACTATTAGGTATAGATTTCCTTTTCCTAGGATGGATGATTTGATGGATTGCTTGAGTGGTTCCAAATATTTCACTAAGATAGATTTGAAAAGTGGATATCATCAGATAAGAATGAGGGAAGGTGATGAATGGAAGACAACTTTCAAAACAAAAACTGGGTTGTATGAATGGTTAGTTATGCCTTTTGGTTTAACTAATGCACCTAGTACTTTTATGAGATTGATGAATCAAGTGCTTAAAGAATTCATAGGAAAGTTTGTCATAGTTTACTTGGATGATATTCTTGTTTTCAGTAAGACAAGAGAAGAACATGTTAGACATTTAAATATAGTTATGAAGAAAATACATGAGGAGAAGCTCCTGATAAATTTGAAGAAGTGTTTCTTTATGAAGAAAGAATTGATTTATTTAGGATTTGTAATTTCACAAGATAAAGTAAAATCAATTTCAAATTGGCCATATCCAAGGAATGTATTTAAGGTAAGAAGTTTTCACGGGTTGTCAAGTTTTTACAAAAAGTTCATCATAAATTTTAGTGGGATATGTGCTCCAATCTTGGACACAGAGAAGAAAGAAAAGTAGCCATTCAAATGGACTGTTGCAGTAGAGAAAGGATTTAAATTACTGAAGGAAAAAATCACTGAGAGTCCTATCTTGGTTCTCCCATATTTCAGTAAATTATTCTATGTTAGATGTGATGCTAGTGGAAGTGTTGTTGGAGGAGTATTAAGTCAGAATGACAAACCAGTTGCATATTTCGGTGAGAAACTAAATGAGGAAAAACAGAAGTACTCTACCTATGATAAAGAATTTTATGCAGTAATTCAAGCTCTGAAGAAATGGAGGCATTACCTTATTGTTATAGCTGATTTTACCACTCCAGGTGAATCACACTTGTATGGCTTTCACCTGTCCCTTTGCAAACTCCTTAGACCCCTTGGACCATTTTTTGTCCTTTGATGTTTCCTAGACCATCCCTATAAACATGTGAAAATTGATACACGCGGATTTTAAACCCCTAATCGCATATATACGCGGGTTTGACCTCTAAAACTGTGTACATCGGGATGTGTACAAAATCCAAATCCTTTTGGAGTTTTCCTTGAAATGGATCTGACTCACTTGTCTCCTAGCCTTCCATATGCCTTGAGATCGCTCGAATTCGACCTTTCATTACCCCTTTGAAAAGCTATATAAGGAACCCTTTGGATACATTGAAGGCATAAGAGAATTGAGAGAAAAGAAACTATAGTCCATTATTGACGGAACTTGTGCTTGAGTCTCCATCCCTTTGTCCCTTGGAGCACTTTTGTGTTCTTCCCAAGCTTTCCTTTTGCTTGTGAGCTTGCTATCGAGAGATGGAGGATTGAGGTGGTGGAGACCCAAGTGGGGGATTCAGTTTCTCTGATTCGCAGACGTGCCGACAGAGGTTGTATCCATTGTAATATCTGATTTTATATTAATAGAAATATCTTTTCCTGTCCAATAATGTATGTTTGAATGAATATTTTATCCATGAATGATTTCAAATGCTTATACATTGTTGATTATATATGCTAGAATAGATCTAACACCAATATTTATAGTATGCTTGTCTTGTTTACTTGTTGTTGAGGAAGTGATTCATCAATTCAAGCTGAAGTTGGAAAGCTCAACAGGGATCTACTTCAACTGTCCGGAATAAGGTACGAGGTCTGATCCTTTAGTGTTAGATATTTGATTTCTATTGCATATTGGAAAGGATTGATTTCTGGAGTCAAGTTGCTTGTTGTGGTACCCCAAGCCATAGGAATTTCTCTCCATAACAGAATTGGCGACTCTGCTGGGGAGATCCTAGTAGTTGTCCTTTGGGGGTTTTCTATCAACATTCAATGACTTTGAATTGCTCTTTTTTCTCTTGTTTCTGTGTCAAGTCTGGGGGCATGTTTTCCTGGTAGTGTCTGATTGGTGTGAAGTTTGTCTCAACTTGTCTGTTTTCCTTTATTTTTATGCACCCTTCTTCCTATACACAAGTTTTAAACTCACAGTCGCATATATATGTGCTATTGTTTCCGCATACACACGTGGGTTTACTACTAACAGTTGCATATGCCCTTAGTTCTTCCTTCTAGAGGAAGATGGATTGTTGCTCGGTGAATTTAGATGATTGCTGAGTCTCCTTTGATACTGCTAGATTCTGTATACACCTCTATTTCTGACCATAGACCTTTTTTTTAGGGTAAAATTTCTTTTTTGAAGAATGTTTTTGTCATTGCATTTTTGATTTTTTGTTTTGGGATTAGTGCATTAGATTTCTTTTACCTTAGTACTTTTCTTGAGTGTGCTTGCAGAGTCTAGGGGTTGTAGAACCATTCTTTTGCTTTAGTATCTCATTTTTATTTCAAAAAATCCAAAAATATTTTATTATCATTATGCATTGCATCTTGCATTTTGCATAGTACTTGCACTATATTTGATTTGGAGTATTAGTCAGGATTTCATATAGGAAAGTTTGCATCTATCATTCGAAGAAAATTGTGCATTTCACGTAGTAGCATACCCTGTTTTTCATGGACAAAATGCATTTTCATTGATTGTTAGGTGTGCATTTTGCTTCATGTTGTGTCATAACACCATTAGTTGCATGGCCATATACCTCTTTTGAGTAATAAATCCAATTAAAATCAACGCTTAATTAAAATGAACTACACTATTTTATTTGATAGGGTTCACCAATAAGATTAGGTTTTAGGGTCTTGGAATAGTTCATTGTGAGTAAATTCTCCAAGACCACTAAACAATAACATGTATGTGTCTGTCCAGGTGAGTGGGTGAAATTCCTTGGTATAACCAGTGTTTCTTAGGATCCTCCTCTCAAAATGGAGTTAAGCACGAGGCAGTGTGAGCGGTTATTGATTGGGATGACCCCTAGTCATAACTGAGTAGCACCGGAGATATTTCCAGGATTGTATTTGTATTTGGGGGCTCTTTCGAGAGTTTCAAGATTCGATACCTTGCCCATATGGTCAATCCCCCCTACGACTGTCCTCCTAAGCATTGATTATATTGAGATGACCTTAGTTTCCTTACCTAGGATATCGAGGGGGTACTCTGTAGGGGTTATTCTGTGGGTGTCCCAGCCAGGTTGGGGTTGGACAGCATAGTCACTTTATGCGTTGAAGCCGAGGGACACAATAATTGGTTACATAGCTCTGCTTGTTGTGTATGGGAGTCTCATGCCTCTCCTAGATGAGACATACCTGCTTCATTCAGGAGCTCATTTATCCTACCCGTGATTTCTTGTGTTTGGCTTTAGATTTTATTGGTGTATGCTCTGTGCACGTTAGCTTGCCTAGGGTTTGCATAGATAGAGAGTCTTTTATATTTTTTGAGTCATTGTGGATTCGGGTGTGGTGCCTCACCATTCTCATCATTTAGCAGGACTTCCACCTTCTACCTTTCCTCCTCCTTTGAGAGAGAGTGATAGACAGTCTAGACGGACTACTTCGCACATTGATTCACACATGATGGGAGAGCATGTAGAAGTTGTTCCTGAACCACCTTCTCCCATTCAAGTGGAAGATGGGGATTTTACTCCTAACTGTGATCCTTCACCTGATTTGATTGAGTTAGGTCCTGTAATTTCTAAGATAGGTACTTTTCATGATAAAACTACTTACTCTAGTGTTGATCCCCCATTGACGCGTCACTGGTATGGAATGCCGAAAGATGATGAGACTCATTTTAAACCCGCGAGCACTAGCTATGGTAGTTATGGTATGTCTGGTTTTCCCACACATGATTTGGCATTTCATGTCGAGTTGGAGTTTGAGCCTAACACTACACCTGGGGACACTCTCATTCCTTATCGTTCAGAGAGATTTGGGAGCACAAGTCACATTGCACCTTCCATCCTGGTGGTGGAAGCTACATCACATATTTCTCCTAGGCCTAGGGTTAGTGATCCTATTAGGATACCAAATCCAAGACGAGTTACTATAGGGAACAACACATACATAATTACACAGGTCCATTCGTTCTCTATCCCTAGTTCTTCGAATGTTCACCCTCCACCCCATTCACATGGTCCTTCGGGCCGGAACGTTGCTATGAGTCATGTCTATACTGTTGTTACTCGACCAGTTGAGTCTCAGGTTCAAGTACTACCCGTTGTTTTGGGAGGTCATGTTCATACTTCTAGAGGCCATGTTACTACTTCTGGAGCATATATTCCTACTTCCAAAATGTATATCCCTACTTCCGGAGCGTATATTCCTACTTACAGAGTGTCTCATGGGACATCTCATGCGATGACTTATGGACCTTATTATGGGATGCAGTATGGACATGGTTCTTCACCTTATGGGTATATGTATCAACAACCCACTTACTCTCCAAATTACAGCTTTGTAGCTCCGAATAGTCAAGGTACACCACACTATGGTGCTTCCATGCCACCCTATACAACTCAAACGGGAGGAGAGCACTATGGCCAAGGCCATGGTGGTTATGGTAATCAGACCTATGTGAATCAGAACTATCAGGGAGCGGTCCATCGACCTACTCATCCTAGGCTCCCTTTCTTCGCAACACTAAATATTCCTAACTTGTCGAGATTGACGAATGATCCTATAGCTCATGACCCGGCTTGGCCGGCTATCCCTACTAAGCTTCCCTCGAACATACCCAAATTCGAGGGAAAACCGGGAGAGGATCTGAGTGAACATGTTACTACCTTTCACCTATGGTGCTCTTCAAATTCCTTACAATAAGAATCGATCTGTTTAAGGCTGTTTCAATGCACCCTTACAGGGCCTACCATGAAATGGTATATAGAGCTACCTAGGGGGGCATTCACTTTGTTCGATGACCTAGCGATGACTTTTCTTAACCACTTTCAGCTACTAGTGCATTACGACATTGGTACGGAACTCTTGTCGACATTTCAACAGGATAAAGCCACACATATCTTAGACCATATCCAAGAGTGGCGTAGATGGAAGAGGTTGATTAAATCCTTTATACCGCTGGAATTCCTCCTTGAATGCTTCTTTAAGTCGTTATTGTCATATATAGCGAAGGATGTTTCTACATCCGGAGTGCAAAATGAGGAACAAGCCATTTTTAGGGAGTAGGAACTGGATTTGATTTATGCTCAATCTAGTTTGCTATATGAGATCATTCCCAATGCTCCGCATTCTAATTTTCACCCCAAAGTTAAACCTGGACCACATGCCGATGGCATTGTTGGTTGTGTGAGTGCTAAACCCACAAATTCGGTTGTGAAACAAGTCAGTAAATTATCAATCAACCAATCTTCTTCGGGACAAGCCACGACTTCATCTCAACCCACCCAAATGGTGAGTGTGCTTGCGGTGCAATCGTCAAACCAGAAGGGTAACTAGCAACCCTGAAGGAATAAAAAGAAGGGTAAGAGCAATCGTAAGGGTGGGAATAGGAATGAAAATGCTAATAATAATGACAAGAATGCCTGTAATACTGGGGGGTACAAGCAAGATAAATGTAAGGTTAAATTTCTTTGCAAGTTGTGTAAGGAAGATCACCTCACTTACTTGTTCCCTCGTATCGATGAAGCCTCAAGATTCTTAGCACAGGGCCCAGTTGTGCTGACTAAGCCTTTACCTCCCAATCAAAACATGAACTCGAGGACCCATGATCAGTCTGGTGGTGATCAAGATCCACCAGAGGGTAGTGATCATGGTTGCATTAACATGGTACGTGCTGCAAAAGTTGTGACCCGTGCGAAGGACTATGGTTCGTCACAGCCCAACCCAGGTAAAGAACCTAATCCACCAGGGACTCCTTTGCATATTGAAAAACCTATGGATAAAATTGAAGCTACACCTCGCATTCCTAAGGGAGTCCTTAAGAATCTGGGGCACAATCCTAATGCTTGAGCCACCCAGAACTATTATGTTGTCAAGGATTTGGGCCACACTCCTTGTGCTATGTCTGCACTAGAAGTACTTCAAAGTTGTCCTTTGCAAAAAAAGGCTTTGCTTTTTGCCCTTGGTGTGAATGATGATAATTCTTCCTCCATGATTAAATTTGAAACCACAGGACTTCAGCCTCGCTTGCCTTACTATGTGTCTCTTTTGATTCATGTAGAATGTCTCAACATGACCGTCAAGCACACTATGATTGACGAAGGCACTGCTGCTTCTGTGATGTCTTTATCATGTTGGAAGGGTTTTGGTTCCCCTGAGTTATCTAAATATATGACCATGTTAATTGCATTTGATGGGAGATCATTCGGGCCACACGAGATCCTTCCTTCCCTTAAGGTCCGTTTGGGAGGGAAGACCATTGTGATAGAGGTCGAGGTGGTTGATGCGCCCCTTAACTACAATCTCTTGCCAGGTAGGAATTGGATGTACAGTATGCAAGCCGTAGCTTCTTCAATATTTCGCATTGTATGCTTTCCATTTAATGGGAAAATAGTTACGATTGATCAAACATCATTCAAGAATCTGCCGGTTACTGCATCTTCGAGAGCTTCGATCCCAATTGTAGAGAACTCTCGGCTGGCAACTGGGAGTGTGGGTGTGGGCATGTATCCATCCCTCATGGGAAATTTTAGTTGTCCTACACCTATCCTTATGATAGAATCTAGTTCCTGTGAGGCTTCGACATCTATGAGATCGGTGTCTTTTTGCACAATTCATATGGGAGATTCTTGGATTATTCCTACACTGAATACTTTGAGTGAGCCCATTGTGACAGATGTGCCATTGCCTGCAACTATGGTAGCTTATCAAGCTAATCTTGAGTGTGTTGCAGAGCCTAGTCCTTCCTCTTCGCAAACGAAGGAGGAGGACCTGTATGTGCTACCTACATGGGTAGTTTAGTCCTCTCATGTGCACGACTACCTTGATATTGTTTTTCCTTCAGACGAAGTGATTATTGAGGCCATGTCGAGAGTTGAGCCACCATGGGAAGAGCTCTATCATAGATCTTACTTTCTTCCCTGAGCTTTACTGCTTGGAGCATGAGGACTTTAGGGAGGTTCTTAGTGAGAGAATTGGTAGTCCCATGGTTCCATTAAGCTCTCCTAGTCCAATGGCTAATGTGAACATGGCAAATATATCTCCAATGATTCCTATCTATATCTCTCGCGATCCTGGTAGGATAGAGAATGTCTATATTGGGACAAAATGTTCCCATGCTGAGATTCAAGAATGCACCGACTGTTTAAATAATTTCATGATATATTTGCTTGGTCTTACGATGAAATGCCAGGTATTGACCCTCGCATTGTTGAACACGAGATTAAAACTTATCCCAATGCTAAGCCTGTTCGATAACGCTTACATGCAGTGAATCCTAGGAAAGCACCCGTGATTAAGGCAGAGATAGAAAAACTGTTGAAAGCCAGTTTTATCTATCCCATTCCCTTGACGGAGTGGGTTCAAACCCCATTTTGGTTGATAAGAAGCAGGGAGTGATCTGCATATGTACTAATTTCCATGATTTGAATCGTGCTTGTCCTAAGGACAATTTATCCACACCATTTATTGATCAAATTTTGGATGAGTGTGTGGGTAGCGAGGTTTTTTCCTTTATGAACGGCTTTTCCGGATACAATCAGATACAAATTGAACCTGAGGACAAACATAAGAATGCATTTATTTGTCCTTGGGAAACTTTTTCATATCGAAAAATTTCTTTTGGGCTTAAGAACACCAGAGCTACTTTTCAGTGGGCTATGACCTTAATCTTCCACGATCTCAAATCAATTATCAAAGTGTTTTTGGATGACCTTGCTGCTCATTCTCGTATGAGAATGCGTCATTCCTATCATTTAAGATTGGTATTCGAAAGGTGCTGCCATTATTTGGTCAGGTTAAATCCTCACAAGTGCATCTTTTGTGTGAAGTCAGGCCGCTTATTAGGATTAATTGTTTCTAAAGAGGGTATAAGAGTCTACCCTTTGAAGTTTGAGGCGATACTTTAGTTGTCTCCCCCAAAGAATATTCATCATCTTCAATGTTTGCAAGGCATGGAAAACTATTTACGAAGATTCGTTGTCAGTTTTGCAAATTTGACTAGAGGCTTCATGCGTCTTTTAAAGAAGGACACCACCTTTTGTTGGTATGAGTGAGCCTAGGAGTCCTTTGATGCGCTCAAGCCATCCCTAGCATCGACCCCAGTGATTAGTCCCCCAGACTATAGCCGTGATTTTCTACTTTATGTGGCCATGTCCAGGGTGACGATTGGTATGGTTTTGGTTCAAGAGGATGAGGAGCTACAAGAGCATGTCATATACTATCTTAGTTGGAATCTTATTGACGCGGGGATTCATTATTCCCATGTTGAGAAGCTTTCCTTAGCTACCGTACATGTGGTTCAATGGTTGAGACATTATATTCTCCTTCACCAAACCTTGGTTGTAGCCCATGTCAATCCATTTCAGTTCATCCTCACTTGAAGGCTGATTGGGGGAAAATATAATAAATGGATTGTCATCTTGCAAGAATTCGATCTCGAGTTTATTTCGGCAAAATTGAAGAAATCGTTAATTTTTGTAGAGCTTATATCAGATTTCCCAAGTGAAGCCGAGGAGTTGGTTTGTGAAGATACGTTTATCGATGAGCACATCTTCTTAATCTCAACTTTAGACCCATGGTATGGGGATATCATTATATATTTACAAACATTGAAGGTCCCTACTCACCTCTCATGGGATGAATGAGGATGGTTACATCACGTGTCTAAGAATTACCTCATAGTGGATAACACTTTGTACCACCGTGGGGTAGATTCCATTTTACGACGTTGTTTAACTCAGGAAGAGGCTGAGGTAGTGCTGAATGATTGCCATGGAGGGGCGTGTGGTGGTCATCTATCTGGGATTTCTACAGCCCAAAAAATCTTAAGAGTGGGTTATTTCTAGCCGTCGATATTAAAGGATTGTGTAGATACAGTCGAGAGGTGCCACCCTTGCTAGGTGTTTCCACGTAATATGCGCTCAAAATCGGCCTCGTTACATCCCATCATCACCGTCAATCCCTTCACTAAGTGGGGACTTGATTTTATGGATTTCAACCCAGCTTCAACTCGGGGGCATCATCATATCATAGTGGCTGTTGACTACTTCACGAAATGGGCTGAGGCTATGCCCACAATTAAATCTAATGGTGAGACAGCCACACACTTCGTATTCAACCAGAATATTACTCGGCTTGGGATTCCGAAAGACTTGTCACTGACTATGGCTCGCACTTTTGGAATCGTATGATGAAAGAGTTGGCATCAAAGTTAGGGTACAAACAAGAGAATTCCTCCTCTTACTACCCTCAAGTGAATGGATAGGTAGAAGCAGTGAAAAAATCACTCAAATCCATTTTACAACGAACCATCGCACAAAGCAAGAATAATTGGCACATTATGTTATATCCTGCTTTGTGGGATTATAGAACCGCTGTTAAGACTGCCACAGGTTTTTCTCCATATCAACTTGTACATGGAGTGGAGTCAGTATTGCAGGTTGAGTGCGAGATTCCTTGTTTGAATCTAGCCATAGAGCTCTTACCAGACACTTCACCATTGGAGGAGTGTTTGGTCCACCTTAAGCAACTTGATGAGCAACGCTGAGATGCCTTGGTGGCTCTAGAAGTAAATAAGCGTCACATAAAGGTCCAGTACGATAAGTCTGTCCATCCAAGGAGGTTTAGTGAGGGAGACTTGGTCCTTTTGTGGGATCAACCAAAAGAACCCTTGGGGGTAGGAAAATTTAACCCCATGTGGCATGGTCCTTACGTCGTGAAACAGGTGTTAGACAAGGGCACTTATGAGTTAGTGGATTATGAGGGAATGGCCTTGGCAGAGCCTAGAAATGGGCTCTATCTCAAGAAGTACTATGCATGATTTTTAGTCAAGGCTGGTTATTGTATATTATTGTACAGTTTTGCATAGGTAGGCCTTTTTCTTATGGTGATCGGGTTTGTGATTAGTTTCCATTTCTTTTGGAAGATGTCAATGGAATCTTCCACCTTCATAGGATTCGCGAATGGTGCGAGCTATCACACTCAACACTTAGCCTCTGCTGCTTGGGTGATTTATACTCCTATGGGTCAAGTATTGTTTGCAGGAGGCGTATGTTTATGGCCATCTTCAAACAATATTGCTGAATATAGTGTTGTTATTTAGCTTCTATGGGATGCCATTTCACAGGGTGTTGTCTCTCTTGAGGTACGACTTGATTCAGAGTTAGTAGTGTCAGAGCTTAATGGTTTGTACCATGTTAGAGATCCAACATTATTAAAAATATTCTTATGTGTGAGATTATTAGAACGGAAATTTGACAATATAACATACATACATATTCCAAGAATTAATAATCAAGTTGCTGACTCATATGCTAACTATGTGTTATATTGTCATTTGTTTCATACACAATAAGCTCATCACAAGCATAAATTTTTACACATGTAAATAAATAAACCGATCATCATAAAAAAATTTATAAACATCCAAAATGTGGTAATACATAGTGTCATAATACAAAAATGGGGCTCTCGAGCCACCAAAATATAATACACGGTAGTACAAAATGTATCACTCCTAGGTATCTAAGCCTGTGGAGGAGGAGGGGGGTTGTGATCGTGGAATGTCACTAAGGATCTAGCTAGCCGTCAAAATAGCCACACCCATGCTCGTGGTACACCCACCACCTGGCGCTACATGGCCTTAGGCAAGTCCTCGACTTGCGCCATGGGTACCCTATGTGTCAGTCTCACAAAGTTGGTATGAATGCTTTGGAGCATCCACTCCACATCCACACCCATGATATCATCTCCTCTTCCCCTCTGTCTATGACGAGGGAAGCCTTTAGGCCACCGTGGTCCCACATCTGCATGCATATGGTAGATGTCACTATGTATTGTCACCCAAAAACATGTCTTTTGATTCCACATAATCAGAAAACACAAAAAAATTAAATAACTCAAACATTTTAAAAAGAGGGTCCAGATTCGTTATGTATGACACCGTATGCCGATCCTGGTGGTAGCGGCATGTCCGGGTCTCCTCGAAAATCTATCCCCACATAGGGGTATTCATCGATGGAAACTATCTGTTGTCGTCACCATAGAAAGAAATCAGCTGGATAGGGGTTGGACACCCTACCTCCACCCAGTCTGTGCATCGCATCCGCCCAACGCTGTTGGGCCGGATCTCGCACCCTGTGTAGAGGAACGCCAACTCTAAGGCTCAATCTTGGAACATGCACAAAGAAAAACGTGCTCAGTATGATGCTGAAACTAAAGTTTCGCACTCTACCCATCTTGTACTCACTGAGCTAGTGTTTCATGTTGCCCAGTAGCACAGTGCTCCAATTGTATACCGTATGTCTCATGCAGTCCACTGCATAGAACATCAGAGGTTGCGAGGCCTGGTGGAGTGAAGCCAATCCTGCTATCCTACCCAGTGTCAGTAGGATGGCCTTTAGGCCTAGCACTTGTATGGAGTTATTTGGGATTTGACTCCCCACCTTATCTATGTCCGGATAGTAGTACACCACAATGTACTCATCTATAGTCAGGCCACCTCCGGGCCCATGAGAATGTAGGTTCACCACTTCCCCCCATCGGGAAAGTCCAGTAATAAAGTATATGTCCTCCACTTCTATGGTGAGGGACATCTCGTCTATCTGGAACGACTCTGAGTCTAGATCCCAGTAGTCCACTAACATCTGCAATAGTCCTGGTTTGGCTCTTAAGCCACCAAGACACCAAAATTTGTAAATCCCACATGCACGTAACACTTGTTGAGACATTAGATCTACCTTTACAGCCTCTTCTACATCACCATGTTCACGTTCTCTCCATTCTAGGACCATCCTACACATGAAATTTGAACTTTGTCGATTAGAATACTTAAAAAACATTGAGCACAGACCCATACGCAACTGTTTGCTAAACAACCACATATGTACGCGACTTTGAGGGAATTTTCCACGTATATCTAGCCCTATACGCAGAAAAACCCTCGATTTCTGTGTGGGCCATGGCGTGTATCTTAGAATGGCCTAGAAACCCAAATACACCATGGAATTTGACAAAATTTGCATCAAAATGAAAGAGTAGAGCATGGGTAAGTACCTAGAAAAAACGGTAGTGGATTCCGTCGGCTGGATCTCCTGGAATTTGCTGTTGAAGTTCTGAGCTCAAATGGGTAAAAATTTCAAAAATTTCATAATGTTTTGAAATTTTTACTATTTATAGAAATTTTTCAATTTTTTGAAAATTTTTACCCCCTTTCCTATAGTTTGGACCGTTTCTAGTCCTTTTGGACCGTTTTTGGACTAATTTATGATGTAGGAGACCTTTTTGAGTGTCGTTTCAGCCGTTGGATTGACCTGTTCGTGCTGATTTCAGGTATCATGTCTAAACTGGCATATAGGTTAGGTTTCATCACCATTTGCATTTTTCATGACCTTATGATTGTTTCATTATAGCCTTAAGTATGAACCCACTCTATTATGTCACAGAACCTTCTTGTTGTTTTAGAAGTGGCATGATATGAGTGGTAGAGCTTGACCTTACATGGGTACCCTAGTTAGCACCTTATTTGCATTTGGTGCCCATGCTGACATTTTATCCCTTAGGGTGTGGGAGTCTGTTGTATAGTATTTCCATGACATTTCGCAAGAGCTTCATACTCCTCTTGATCTTTTGCTGGCCTATTTCCCTCAGGACTCCCTTATGTCAAGTTGTAATCACATTATCATGAGCTTTGCTTGCCTTATTGAGCCTTATGCCGGCTTCCCTGACATTGAGTTTCAGCCATATAGCCCAAGCTTGTCTCATATCTAGACATGCAGAGCCATTTTATATATCCTTTGCAGCTTGATTCCCTATTTTTACCGGGAGAGGACCTTCCTCCGAGTGTCGCTATCCTACCCATGTATCCTTGCATTGAACATAGGTATGTTCCACTGCTTAGAACTAGTTTGTTTTCCCATATGACACTCGTCTCCTCCTAGTATGTAACTATAAAGTGGTTTTATTCTTTTTCAAGCTTTTTAAATATTTGAAAAAGTCCAAAAAAATCAAAAAACCAAAACGCCGGACAAGGAAATATGTTATCTTGTGGTAGCTATCGAGTCATGACGCCTTCGAACAGAGCACTATATATCACATCCGTTGGTTGGGTTTATAGTTTGACTTTAGGAGCTATACTCGTTTATCTGAGTTTATCTCCACTGACTGGTTAAGTTTCCAGTCCCCATGGAGCCTCTGTCGATGCCTCCTGTGTCGCAAAGATGTCCTAGTTTTGTATATCGAGTCTATGATGCCTTTATTCCATCACCATTCACAGTTATGCTCTTGTTCGAAGGAAGTTGAAACCTGAGTCAGCCATTCCTCAGTTATCTTGACTTTGCATGTCGTCCATTCTTGGTAAAGTTACTAGTTCGTGCACCTTATGATCGAGTCCTTCCACATTATACAACTTTGTTGAGTATCTCGTGTTGGATGATGGGGGATGCCTTAATTCCCTCCTTCCAACGGATTTCATCCCATCGACTTCAGATAATTTATTCTGGGATTCGAATCTAGAGTCAGTTTTGAGTGCCTTGAGTCTTGCAGTCATCAGTGGCAGGTTCTCTCACCATCGACAGTTTTTTGGGAATACATCAATGTCCCCTGATCGATGGATCCTCTCAAGTGTTCAACCTCAACACTTTTATTCACACTTGTTAGTTTGCAATATATTACCTTGATTCCCATTTTCATTATCAGTGGGTGATCTCGCATCTGTTAACAGTATACATCAATGACCGTCAATCAAACGATGGACTACTATGTTCGACCTCGACACCTCTATTCACATAGTAGGACATGTACTCGTAGCAGTTTGTGTAGAAGACCTTCTAGATTGGTGGCATCCCTTATATGCTACCTCCTTGATCATGCCAGTGTTCATGAGATTTCAGCTCTCGTGACTTGATTCCAGTATATGTTAGACATTTCCAACTGTTATGGAGATCATGATCCTTTGTATATCTTCATCTTGGAGATTCTAATCTATGTATTTTGTACATGGCAATGACCACTTATGTGATATTTTGTATCATTCCTATTCATGGCCATTGTACTCTTATGTATCCGGGACTGCTAGATGTTTTTGCATTTATGTACAGAGTTGTATCATTATACTATGCTGATTGGGTGGTTGGTCTTCGATTTGGGATTCTTCATCACTCCACATTTGGGATGGACTTATAATGTATTTCGGCCATCGTATGACCCCTATGACCTCACACATTAGGGGGCATCTGTTATAGCTAATTTTACCATTCCAGGTGAATCACACTTCTATGGCCTTCCCCTATCCCTCTGCAGACTCCTTAGACCCCTTGGACCATTTTTTTTCCTTTGATGTTTCCTAGACCATCCCTATAAACATGTGAAAATTGATACACGCGACTTTTAAACCCCTAATCGCGTATATACACGGGTTTGACCTCTAAAACTGTGTACATCAGGATGTGTACAAAATCCAAATCCTTTTGGAGTTTTCCTTGACATCGATCCAACTCACTTGTCTCTTGGCCTTCCATATGCCTTGAGATCGCTCAGATTCGACCTTTTATTACCCCTTTGATAAGCTATATAAGGAACCCTTTGGATACATTGAAGGCATAAGAGAATTGAGAGCAAAGAAACTATAGTCCATTGTTTCCGGAACTTGTGCTTGAGTCTGGATCCCTTTGTCCCTTGGAGCACTTTTGTGTTCTTCCCAAGATTGCCTTTTGCTTGTGAGCTTGCTATCAAGAGATGGAGGATTGAGGTGGTGGAGGCCCAAGTGGGGGATTCAGTTTCTCCAATTCATAGACGTGCCGACAAAGGTTGTATCCATTGTAATCTTTGATTTTATATTAATAGAAATACCTTTTCCTATCCAATAATGTATGTTTGAATGAATATTTTATCCATGGATGATTTCAAATGCTTATACATTGTTGATTATATATGCTAGAATAGATCTAACACCAATATATATAGTATGCTTGTCTTGTTTACTTGTTATTGAGGAAGTGATTCATCAATTCAAGCTGAAGTTGGAAAGCTCAACGGGGATCTACTTCAACCGTCCGGAATAAGGTACGAGGTCTGATCCTTTAGTGTTAGATATTTGATTTCTATTGCATATTGGAAAGGATTGATTTCTGGAGTCAATATGTCTGTTGCGGTACCCCAAGCCATAGGAATTTCTCTCTGTAACACTTATTCCTGCAGAAGTTATTTTATATTTTGACAACCATGCTTTGCAATTCATAACTAAGCAGAAAAAGTTAAATCAGAAACATGCTAAATGGGTTGAATTCATGCAAAATTTTACCTTTTTTTTAAACATATCAGTGGGAGTTCTAACAAGGTTGCAAATGCTCTGAGCAAAAGATGTTTAATATTGCAGGAATTCGAAGTGAATGTTCTTGGATTAGAAAATTTGAAGGACATGTATGCAGAAGATGTTGATTTCAAAGAATCCTATAAATCCTGTCATAGTCAAGTATTCAAAGATAGAAGCCCGTAGATAGAGTTCATGTTGCAGGAAGGACTATTGTTCAAAGGAAGTAAATTGTGTATTCTGAAATGCTCAATGAGGGAGAATTTGTTAAAACAGAAGCATAGTAGAGGACTTGCTGGTCATTTTGGAAATGACAAAACCTATGCCCAATTAAGTAATTTTTACAACTGGCCAGGAATGAGAGCATATGTTCAAATATTTGTTGGAAAGTGCCAAATCTGTCAGCATGCAAAAGGGAGACAGCAGAATACATAACTATATCAGCCATTACCTATTCCAAAGAAACCTTGGGATGCTGTAAGCATGGATTTTGTTTTGGGTTTGCCAAGAACACAGAGAGGTAATGATTCTATATTTGTTGTAGTGGATAGATTCTCTAAGATGGCACACTTTGTTCCTTGTTCAAAAACTAGTGATGCCACTCTTATTGCAAATCTGTTTTTCAAGGAAATAGTAAGACTTCATGGTATTCCTATGAGTATAGTTTCTAACAAAGATACTAAGTTTGTTGGACATTTTTGGAGGACTTTGTGGAAGAAATTAGGGATAGACCTTAATTTCACTTCATCTTACCATCCTCAAACTGATGGTCAAACTGAAGTTACAAATAGAATATTGGGTAACATTTTGAGAAGCTTGGTTAGTGAACATCCAAATCAGTGGGATCTAGCTTTACCACAGGATGAATTTGCATATAATGATTCACATATTAGAAGTACAGGTTTGAGTCCTTTTAAGATTGTTTATGGGACAAATAAAAGAGGAGTATTAGAGATCCAAGACTTGGGAATGATGGAGAAAAGAAGTGCAGATGCAGAGGATTTTGCTTCAAACATGCAGATGTTGCATGAACAGGTTAAAGAACAATTGCAGAAGAATAGTCTCAAGTATAAGCAGAGGGAATATTTGAAGAGGAGAGAAGTAAATTTTGAAGAAGGTGACTTGGTATTAGCATATTTGAAGAAACAAAGGTTTCCTAGAGGCACCTATAATAAGCTAAAGCTTAAGAAAATTGGACCTCGTAAAATCTTGAGGAAATTCTCAGCAAATGCCTATGAGATTGAACTACAAGACAACATGGGTATTTCGCCTATCTTTAATGTTGCGGATTTGTATCCTTATCAAGAGGTTTGGGTAGTAAATTCATCAACAAATGATCTATATACAGGACAGAAAGTTGAATGGCAAAAAAAGATTCCTATTGTGCCAAAGCTGGAAATGGAAAGGATTTTGGACACCAGAGTGTTGAAGAAAACTAGAGGACAGGAGTACTATGAATACCTGATCAAGTGGAAGAATCAGCCACTTGAATATTCTACTTGGGTGACTGCTACACTCATACAGAAAAGTGCCAGTACCATGGAAGAACTCATGAATAGGAGTTCATGAATTTTCTGACCTGAGGAGTCTAATGCATGAGCATAAGCTCACAGTGCTAGAATTTCTATGGCTTTTTGAAAGACAAAGCCAAATATTTACTAAAGAGAATGGGTTCTCTTAATTATTTTTGTTGTATTTAGTTAATATATTGAATAAATTGTAAACGGATCTCGAATCCTAACAATGTAATAGTTGTAGGTGAGTTAGGATTACAAGAAGAAATTGTAGGATCTAGATAGATTTGATCCATTGAAAACCTAAGTTGATTTGTATTTAAGAAATGCATTTGATTGTAATTAGGGAGGGTAGAGGGAGATAGAGGTCTTTAGTTAGACAATGAATATTTTTTGCAAAGGTTATTGAAGGAAATAAAGTTTTTTTATTTATTTTCAATTTTTCTGAGTGCTGAAAACCTTGCATTCAAATTCGGTTTTTGCATGTATGAGAAGAAAATAAATCATGTCAAAACTTCCCAGAAGGAGATCATTTTATAAATCTGGAGAGGTTTGAAACTCTTGAGTTTAATCCTTGTTTGTTGTGCATGATTCGGGAGAAGATAGCTAAACCCAACTGCCAGGAAAGATGAATTTATATATGCATTCTAGAATTGCATTTGTAAAACCTGTGAGTGATCATAAATTATCTTGTATTCCCATTTGAAATCGTAGTCAATTTAGAAATGCCCTGTTATCGTTCCATTTAAATTCACTATACAAATCCAGTGAAATCGAATGCTAGTTCTGGTGATTTATAGTAAAAAACCTTTCTCAAAGAATCAAGGTATTCATGGTTTAAAGAACTTTAAGTTTTTGGTTGGTAAATACAGTTCAAAACAATTCTAGATTGCATTGAAATTGGATCTCTAAATCCGGCAATTGTAATCCAGAACTAGTTTCCATAGGAGATTTATTAACTTCATTTTTTATAAACCATAAAATCTTCTTTATGTTTCATTTGAAATCCTTGGTTGCCAAATTTAGTAGAATGGCCAATATTTTATGACAATCAACCAAGTTAGAAAACCTGTATTTTCAGTTTCATTAACACCTTTACACCACATAGGAGAAGTTATGAGAGATCAACCAATTGAAGGAGACACAGAGCGAGTTGTAGCAGAAGGTTTACCTCATGGTACACATTTGGAATGAATTTGTGAGGGGTTTTCAAAGGCACAATTATTGTTAACAACATTATCTTCTGTAAACAAAACCATTACAACGTCATCTTCTACAAACAATTCATGACTACAATATTGTCGAATAGAAATATCATAGCACCCCTCCTCTTAGGCCCTAAAGGATAACCCAACTGGTCAGATCCCCCCAGCCAAAGCCAACCCTCTGCCATGAGTTTGTGGGTTCGATTGTCCTTGGGTCCATCAAGGTTAGGCTTGCATTATTCGACAACCAATAGGTGGTTCCTCCCATGTAGGTTGAGCACCTAACTTAGATCCGCTTGAAAAAAATAACACCCCTCCTCTTATGTCTCGTGGACGTGACTCGACAAGTCTAGACAAATAGTATCTTCACATAGGGGATGGCTATCATTATGCTATCCCATCATTATGAGTGTAAAAAAACAAACTATCTTTGACCCTTAGTCACATTATTAAATACATAAATAATATCATTAGTAGTCAGATTAACTTAGTTAATGATGAATACCACTTTTAATATTTCCTAATTTTTATAATTTAAATATACACTAGTACAAAATGAGGAATTAGCTACTAGGTGACTAAAAATTCTAGACACCATAGGTTTTCCAAGTGATTTACTACTAAATATGAGCAATTTTGATTGACCCAACTATAAACGACTAAAATTAACGACTAATTTAGTCACCAGTTAACAAATATGACTAGATATAAGTGACAGAGTTAAAAATGACTAAAATAAACGACTAATTTAGTCACGACATAAAAAATGACTAGATAGAAGAATATGAATTAGTCATTTATGTTAGTCATTTTTAATTGTGTCATGGAAAATTGAAAATTTGGCAATGAAGTGTAATTTTTGTAAATTGTCTACCTTCTATTAGTAATATTAGTGTCATGCACCTCGATCTTCAGAGATCCAACAAAGCAATTGCATGAATTTTCTCTGGACCATCTTTATCCCTGCTGCACCATTGAAGAAAACCTAGTTAAGCATGTTCCAAAAGAAAATTATGTTCCTACGTCAATTACGAATTAGGTAATAGAACCAGTACCATATATATTGTTACCTAGATAGAAGCATCATAGCCCTACATCCCCTCGAGAACTAGCCATTTGAATGCGCCTCCTCCACCTAGACTTACTAAATGCATCCAATGCATGGCCAAAAAAACATGTCAACTTCGTATTTCTGGGATGAAGGTATCGTTCGACCCCTGCTCCCCTGTTTTTGCACTCGATACCCTATTTTTGCAGACAATAAGTCGGTTCAGGATCTTGCAGTGACCAGTCGGAGTGCTTCAAAGGTATGGTTCTTGCCGCTCCGATTGTGTTCATCAGTCCAATCAATAACCAGTTGTTATGGTTTTTTACAAGTATCAATGCTGCTGAAGTTACTGCTTCCATTTTATATTTGCAATTATCACCATCTCCAGCCTATGCGCTCATAACCATATGCATTTTGAGCTTTCAACTTGGGAAAATCATGAGCACCCTCTTGCAATGCCACTATTTGCAAAGGTCACTGGTTTTTACACATCGACATTCCTCACACGCTCCAAAGGAAAATTGAAGCAGACATTAGAAGAAGTGATTAAACTTTGCAAGGAGGTTTACTTGTTTCTTAGATTGTGGCAAGTTTTTTGTAATGGAACAGAGATTGTGCCCCAAAAGTTTAAAAGATTCGAATCATCCTGATGTTGGAATCCGATACCATATATGGATTCTTTGATGGGGCCGAGCAGGATGGAAATTGTGGTACTGGCATGATCCTCCGTATATATGACTCTCATAGTTTCAAGCTAAGGATGGGTGTTGGGAGTGGCACTAATACTTTTTCTGAACTTTTAGCCTTATGGGAGCTTTTATGGTTCGCAAAAAAAATAAATATTCTCTAGCTTTCTATTTTTGGCGAATCAAAGGTCATAATTGATTGGGCCAGAGGTCTCACCAATTTGCAGTCACTAAGTTATGATTGTTGGTTGAAAAGGATTGGGCTCCTAAAGATTTGTTCTTTCTTTATCCTTCAGGCACATGTACAGGGAGTTCAATTCTGATGTGGACAACCTATCAAATCTTGCGATAGGAGACTGCCCTGGTATATTTCACTTATGTAAGTACTCAATTAACAGAATCATGATTACTGAAGGTCGCTTTACCTGCTTCTAGTTTCTCCATTCTGGTTTTGCCTTGGACTCTTTTATGTTGTATCTACATGACAACTCTCCGGAGCCCTGCTATTTTTTGTCTCACAATTATTTTGTCTTTTCCGCATTTTTGCTTTCTATAGGTTGATGGGTAGAATCCCTCTCATTTATTTTTGGATATTGTAATGTTTTTCCCAGGGCTTCAATATTGTCTTCTATCCTACTTTGAAGGGGATTTTACATGAACAACTATGATGTAATTTTGATTATTATGAATAACAAATTACATTTTTTTACAATGAAAAAAAACCATTAATATAGAAAGATTCCACCCTGTTTCTTTCTATATTTAGAAAAACAATTTAAAAAGCTATATTTTAACAAAATATATAATCTAAATTTCAATAAATTATAACAAAATATATAATTTATATTTCAATAAATAGAGATTCCATAATTTTTTTATTTACACCTTGGAAAAAACACAATTTAAAACAACCTATTTTGACAAATATATAATATATATTTTTATGTATAAATTTGTTTCCATTTTTCTTGTTATCTTTGAAATTTTTTTATTTTTTTTGTTGACTAGTCAATTTTTCTTTATAAAACCAAATACCTTCAAAAATAAAAAATAAAAATAATCAAAAGTTAAAATTAACATTGTTCAATATTTCTATATATTATTAATATTACTAAAAAAATACTTAAAATCATTTCTAGTAATATAAATAAAACTAACCAAACAGAATTATGTCTATACCAACATAACCTATATTTAAACCTTGCCACGTTATAATTCCATAGTTCAAACAATGGCATTTTTGTATGTTATATGGCTATAACACATAAAGTTTGACATTACCGCTTGCATACAATCTCTTCGTGGCATGACCTTGGATAAAGATATGGTTAAGATTTATGATGTGGCATATAATAATATAACAATCCACATTATATTGGTATGGTTTTAATGGATATAAACATATGTCTTTGTGATATGTTTTAAACATTAGCGCTTATGGTTTAGGCTCCACATTATACCATATTATACCATATTGTTTAAATATAGTGTTATAACATATGATTTACATTATATTGGTATGGTTTTAATGGATATAATGGTTAGCCTTTGTGATATGTTTTAAACATTGGCGCGTATGGTTTAGGCTCCACATTATACCATATTATACCATATTGTTTAAATATAGTGTTATAACATATGATTTACATGGAGTCATGGTGACCTTGGGTTTGGTTACTAGGCTTAATCCAAAAGCAAACGAAATAAAGAAGTATTAGGTACGCTTTTTCTTGGACATGGATTGCATCCACACCTGCTGCTACGAGTAGTGTCTCCTATCAATGATAAGCTATGTGAGTACATCTAATTCCACATATATTCCTTGCCTTCGGACATCCTTGTTTTATTGCTTTAGACACCATCTGGCTATGGATATATTGCACCAACTAGAATCCACACCGCTATGACCAACTAGAATCCACACCGCTATGTATGGCACATGATCCCCTAGTAAATTGCTATAGAGTGCCTAACGCTTCTGCAGACCAGAAAGATATACCCGAGATAACGGTGGATGCCCTATTGTAGACCGGGGGTTTTTATGTAATGAAGTGAAGCTTCATTTATTTTTTGGTTTATTGAGGGCAATGACATCAGTGCAGACAAGCGGAGCTTCTCTAATAATGGATCAGAAAATTTACAAAGCAGGGAAAGAACAAGCTAAGGCCGGGGTCGTGGTCACCAAAAATGAAACCCTTGCCCCATTATATGAATCACAACCCTACCCTACTGTGTTGAATACTTGGGCTAAGAGGACTAGATTTACAAGTAATTTGTCTGAATCTAAGAAGATGCTTGAAGACACATCTAAGAAGAGTAAATGGAGTTGGAATTCAGGCAATTCTAAACATGGTGATGAGATTGGTGTCGGTGGATAGAAATTGAAACTGTCAAATATTGGTATTGAGATTCATGTTGGGTCTCCACTGCCTTCAGAATGGCATCAATGTTTAGAATTTTAGGTTTGTTCTGTGTTTTTCTTGATTATCTATTGTGTTTTTCTTTTATTCATGTTTTTTTTCTTTGTTGTGGATGTGGTGGAGATGAAATGGCTAGATCATAATTCCCTTACAGTAACAGAAGATTGATACACCTGTAGATGCACTAGAATTGGCCATAAGGATAAAATCTATTATTGGATATCCCATGATTTTCACAAGTTGCAGCCCTGAAAATAGGTTAGACCTGCCCAGGTTCATAATAATATTGCTATGTTTACAGATAAAACTCAGGAACTAGAAATTCCAAGGGTTGGTAGACCAAAAATGTTGTGTACAGGATTTCAGACTGAATGTTATAATATCTAAGAATTTCCTCGCTTCAAGGTTTAAGGGAGGGACCTGGGCTCTCTACTTTCCCTGCCGGACCCCTTCCAGAAACACTTACGAGAGGAGTTGTGCAAGTCTTTACCTGCTGTTGCACCTATTTTTTGTAGTAAAGTATAATGCTTTCCCAAATACTAAAACTACGTAATCTGCTTAATATTGTTATATTTGTAAGATTCATGAGAAAACCCCAGGAATTGTAAGACTCATTGATTAACTTTAGGGATTACAACAATCTCATACCGAAATAAGCTTTCCATTACTCAGAGAATCCAAACTTTTAACAAACTAATTTAGAATATATACAAAAGGAGAAGGAAACTAAATATAGAATTAGAAAGTTAATTCCTAAATTTATGCTAACAATCTGATAGCTTCACAAGATATCCTAAATGAATTCAACTGCATTCTATCCTATTTATAACTTAACTCTTCCATTGACAGCAAAGCTAACTCGATTCTTTCGAGAACTAGTTCACTAAATTGATTACCACTAACCTAAACATATGGAGATTCAATTAAGGGAAACCCACTCCCTTTTGTAAAATTTAGAATCTTAATTTTCGAATGGCCACATTGCAATTTAAGAGTGATTCCCCTGCATCATTTATCCTTAGCAAAAGATCTAGAGTAACCTTGGTAAGCAAAACTACAACTTTGGGAGAAGAGAGGTCTGTAGTGCTTTGGAGCATAACCCAATGGTCAAAGAAAGAGCTAGTACTAATTTTCCAGGTGTGAGAGGTGTGAGTACCTCCTAAATGCATACTAATTTGCCATATGTGAGAGGAAGTGATGTTTTAATTTTGGTAAAAAATTAATGACGTATTTTTTATGTTTATCTATTTCTATAAGTCGCTGTTAATTTTTTCTTAATTTTTCTAGAGGTTGAACTTTAATGAAAGTGGTTTCTAAACCCAAATTTTAATTGCAAGTAATATGGATATGATGGGTGTATATTGCATAATATTAGAGGGCGTCATTTATGATTTGTGTTATATCAGGAAACCTACATCCATTTTTCAACAGTGCTCACAAGTGTTTGTCGATCCCAAGAGTTGATACACTCGATGTTTGTACTTTATGTATAAGTCGATGTGATTAGGTGGCAATGTTGTTAATCAATCCAAGTATGCGTAAAGAGTCGATGCCGATTCTCATTACGCTACTCCATGCAGTCGATCCCAGAGTTGATACAGGATTCGATGCCTTCTTATGAAAGGAAATATTCGTTAGAATATTTTTATTGAGGGCGATTCTTACAAACCTTGGTGCCATGATCAGTTTTATCTCTGGGTGCCTATTTCATCAATTTTTCCTATATATCGATTTAATTGCTTAATTTTCTGTTTTGCCTTTGCATTTGCTGCTGGGATTTGATTGTTTCAGGTAGGCCCGAGCACCTTGCATAATTTTATTTTTTGACAGAAAAATGGCAGAGCAAAGTCGAAGATTAAAATTATGTGAAACGACATTAGTTGCAACTATAATGAAATTTGTGTCCCAAGGGGATCGGAGCCTCTGAATTCATTATGAAGGATGGGTGGCTAGGATACACGTCTTTGGTATATTCCCCAAATTCGTCAAGCATACACATTGAACAACAAAGATTTATTGTGAATGGGCAGCAAAGATTTACTGTGAATGGGAAGCAATGTGGGAAAACCTCAAATCAAATGCATAAGCAATTTTTCAAAATTTATTTTTGATGCAATTTTATATGTTGTCATTTTATTTTTAGTTTTTACTATTTAGAAAAACAAAATTTTAAAACCTGTTTCTAAACTCAATTTTTAAGTGCAGATAATATGAATGCTAGGAGGTGTATATTGCATAATGTTAATGTTAATGAGTATTAATTATTGATTTGTGTTATTTTTGGTAAGTAATTTTTTAGATTTTTGTTAAATATATAATAAAAACTAATTTTTTCATTACTTAAATTCTTTAATAAAAAATTTATTAATGAAAGAATTTTAACTTAAATTTATTAATGAAAGAATTCTACTTAATGGTTGAAAAGATAACCTTTTTTTATATAGGAAAGAAATACAAATAAATAAATAAAATAGTTTGAAAAATAAAATTGAAATGATCGGGGCAAAAAGACAATTGCTAATCCAATTCTATTGGCATCGTTTTTTTCCTAATCCAATTCTGTTGCCATTGTTTTTTCTTCATCCAATTATTGCCATGGATATGCTAGTTATATATCAATAAATATTACAATTCTCAATTGGTCTTCGCCGAGCAGATAATCCACAGAGGCACAATGTGAATCTTAAGAGAGTCTCTCTAGACAGTGGACAGCAGAGCTGCGCTATAACGTGTTCCTCTTTCCAATTCGACAAAGCAGGCGCTGTAACGTGTTCCTCTTTCCAATTTGACAAAACAAGCATCCACCTAATGTAAGCATGGCATTCCCCATAGCTACATGAAAGAATTTTCCAATTTCTGTCCAAATGGATTTTCTTGGTTTTGGCATTTGTATTCAGAGAATGCAAGGGTTTTAGGTTTTTTTGGTATTTATTCTAATTTTACTGGGCAGTTTGCTTTTGAAAATTTATGTCTGAAATTGTAAAAAAATGATTACTTTGTCTTAAAGGGATCTATTAGCCAATCAGCATCTTCAAAATCCAGGGCTAGAGGGACTCCCAGCAGCACAAGAGACTCTGAAATTCAAAAGGGTCCTGCAAAATCCTCTATTCCCAGACACACTACAAAACCCGATAATGTTGGTCTAAGGGTTCTGAGAAACAATGTGTCCTGTCATTTCTCATCGGGAAGCTCAAAAAAACCTGAGTCCTACCAAGTCAAGGTCAATCAAAAAATTGGGGTTGACGATTTTGAGCTACTTAAGGTGGTTGGACAAGGTGCATTTGGAAAGGTGTTCCAGGTAAAAAGAAATGGAACACTAGAGATTTATGCTATGAAAGTTATGAGGAAAGACAGAATTACGAAAAAGAATCATGCTGAATACACAAAATCTTAAAGGGACATTCTGACAAGGATTGTGCATCCCTTTATTGTTCAGCTTAGATACTCCTTCTAGGTGCCATTTTCCATCTCTCTGAATCTTGGTTATGATAATTATTTTCCTACAGTTTAAATTGTAAATTCCATTTTAGTAGTGCAAAAATGCATATTAGTTGTCTCTTTTACTACCCTCATCTTCCATTATCCATCTGTAGAATGTGTCCCTTTTCGTGTATGGCTCAATAGTTGTAATTTCTTTAATGGAGTTTGCAATTTAGATCTACAATTTGCAATTCAAATATATCTAGGCTATTGGAGAGGAATCAGGATATATTAGTTTAGGTTATTACTCTACTTTTGATAGGTTCCATCCTGTAAAGAAAACACTGGTGAAACTTGACAACCAATGGCCCCAGTGCATCTCCAAGAGCACTTTTAGGCATTATTTACCCAGGGATGAGAGTGAGACTGTATATTGGGAATGACAGAGCTATTTGGGTAGGGTTTTCCTTTTGCTCTCTATTTTCTTGTTTTCCTCAAAATTTTCAAAGAACACTTTTAGACGAACATGTAGGAAAGTTGAATATGAAATAACATTGTGGTTTTAGTCACAATACTAATTCTGAAACTTCAATAGGGGCCTTAAACTCATCATAATCATCACAACTATAAGACACAGTGCCATATTGTGAAACATTCGTTATATTCAAGTTTCCATAAGGGGCATCTCCAAAATTAATAATGTCTTCTTTGAATGGAGTACAGTGTACACATAGGAAAAAGCAAAAACTATATGCTACAAAGATTGGTACCATCGTGGATACTATTTGCGTAACTGCACTAATGGGTTCCTCACTAGATCTGTAGTCCTTGCAAGAGGAAAAATATATTTGCCATTCTTTCTTCTCTGTACACCACTAGGCCTTTCTACTTGCCAATGATATGGGGCCACTAACTAGTAAACTGTACCGTATATTTTTGTATATCGATTTCACACAGTCTAATTCTCAGTTCTCCTTGTTGACACTGCATGCTAGTCTGATATGTCTAATGTAGGACCTCGGTATTCTTAAAAGTATATTCTTGTAACTATGCCACATCCCTGTTTTCATAAAATTTGAGTAATGGTTCTCCTAATTGTTCTATTCAAGTTGAATGGATAGGTTCAAAGCGGATTGATTTAGTTTTTTTTTCAGAATTACACTCTGTCGAGGTCGAAATATTATTGTTGGTTGGGATTGTTCAGTAAAATAATTTTCATTTGGGGTCATTGGTTAAAGCCTGTATTTGCAGATTCAAGGTGATCAACTATATGAGATCCACAGGGGAGTGGTATTTGTGTAAATGTGGGTAGCCCTATCACAAGCTCCCAGATATGTATTTATGTAAATGATTCCTAGTTAATATGATCATGATGAAGAAATAACATCTTAGATCCTGGATCTATGTGAATTGTAGCGTTCACAACATTCAAAATGGAACTAATCATAAAACTGGAGGACATATGATCCTATCCTTCTAATTGATCATCGTGATGAAATGAAATCAATATCATCAGTTGATGAGTATGCCCACTTTCTCAAAATATTGGATGCTGTCATCAATAATCTCCTCCAGAATGTATTTATATTTGAATCCCAAATCTAGTAATTTCTTGGATGAGATGACAGCACCACCACCACCATACTGTGATTCATTGAACCTGCATCAATCAATCACCATATCATAAATTATGAAATTGAAGGAACTGAGTAAACGTATAGGTCAAACAAAATTTAGACCAAATATGTCTGGTAACTTTCTGACTTTGATGTTATTATGTACTATGGATAGCACTCAAAAATGAGATGTGAAAACTTTGGCAGGGTAGTGGAATGGCCAGAGCAAAAATAGCGTCCCCCCATAGCAGGGTACTCCATTAGAAATACGTGAGCATTGCAGATATCTTGAACATGGATGAACGAGACAGTATTCAATAGGAAGTTAATGGATTGCAGCAATCCATACCATAACAAATTGCCTATGGATTGTATAAGATTCGGTGGCCATAAAAGACCAGATATATCAGAACCCCCCGGAAAATATATTTAATGCAAAGTTGTAAGAATATTTGACTTTATAGAAAGTCTTAATTTCTTTGTATGCGTCAAGAGTGGCTTGGTTTTAGTTTTAGAGATTTTATCGGACCTTTTTATTTTTGTCGAGGACCTTTTTATTGGTAGTACAACATTATCTAAGTTCATTCAAACTCATTCCCAAGTACAGAAGAGACAGATTTCTCTAGAACGACAATTAAATGGGAAATTGTTGGAAAGAGTGCATTCAATCTCTCTGAAGGTTGTAGATTGTATTGAGCAATGGGAAGATGTAGGTCCTTTAGGTTTGGAACTTGATTGTAAATCGGCTTCCCAGCACATGGCTTTCTCAGTTCTTGGAGCTACTCTTTTTGGAGATGGGTTTCTGGTCTGGCCTGCCACTAGAAAGTTTGAAGAATAGCTAATGATGATTGCAAAGGAGGCTTGCTTCTAGGCAACCTATAGTGTTTTTCCATTATGGAATAAAGGCTTTCAAAGGTACAGAGCCATATGTGCAAGGCTGCAAGGATTAACTGAGTAGCTGATTCAGGAGAGCAAGAATATCATGTCAAAAGCTCTCTCCTAAAAAAGTTGCTGCTGGGATTGTGGCTGAATATGAAGGGACGAGTGGAGAGCTTGTTGATGATTTGATATCTGGAATTCTATCTTCATCAGATTCTTCAGTTCATTTCAATTTAGCAGAGGAAATTCGTGGCAATGTCATGGGTATGATGTTTCATGGTTGATGGTTGTCTGACAACATCAGGCATTATAAGTGGTGTGCTCACAAGACTTGCACATCATCCAAAAATTCAAGCCAAGGTAAAATATTTATTTCATTCATTGTATGTTTCTGTTTAAGGCTTTAAGCATGTGTTTTTTCTCTCTTATATGAGTGAGATATGTTGTCTGTTCTTCTGGGGTTGAGTTATTGATGAGACCACCATTTTGATTTCCAGAATACATTGCATTTGAAGTACCTTATTCTAATTCATTTACAAATTTGCTGTAAACTAGGACTACCACATTGCATGTGCAGGGTGCATTTTTTGCGGCAGCTGTTACTTTAATGCAAAGTTGTAAGAATATTTGACTTTATAGAAAGTCTTAATTTCTTTGTATGCATCAAGAGTGGATTCGTTTTAGTTTTAGCGATTTTATACATGTGTTTTTATCTATAGTTTAGCATAAGCTTAGCCTCATGAGCTTGAAATGAAAAACAAATTTATCATCACATGTGCATTTCCTAATAGTTTAGTTCTTTTGTGTGCCTTTTAGAGTTGGACTGGATTAGTGTTTTGAGAAAAGAAATCAGTGTAGAATTGAAAATATCAAGTTATGAATACTTACTTTGCATCAACAAACACATTATTGGCATCATGTATACAATTGCAGAGATCATATCTCAGTGGTAGTCGTGGGAAGAAAGAATTACATGATCCCAGATTAAGAAATTGTCACTGTTCTCAACATCAAACAGCCTCATGCCCTTCTACTTAAAACTGGAAGACATATACTCTGGTGCCAATGATTCCTAGTTAATATGATTGTGATGAAGAAATAACATTTCAGATCCTGGATCTATGTGAATTGTAGCATTCACAACATTCAAAACGATACTACTCATAAAACTGGAGGACATATGATTCTATCCTACTAATTGATCATCGTGATGAAATGAAATCAAGATCGTCAGTTGATGAGTATGCCCACTTTCTCAAAATATTGGACGTTGTCATCAATAATCTCCTCCAGACTGTATTTATATTTGAATCCCAAATCTAGTAATTTCTTGGATGAGATGACAGCACCACCACCACCATACTACGATTCATCAAACCTGCATCAATCAATCACCATATCATAAATTACGAAATTGAAGGAACTGAGTAAACATATAGGTCAAACAAAATTCGGACCAAATATATCTGGAAACTTTCTGACTTTGATGTTATTATGTAATGTGGATAGCGCTCGGAAATGAGATGTGCAAACTTTGGCAGGGTAGTGGAATGGCCAGAGAAAAAATAGCGTCCCCCCACAGCAGGGTACTCCATCAGAAATACGTGAGCATCACAGATATCTTGAACATGGATGAACGAGACAGTATTCGATAGGAAGTTAATGGATTGCAGCAATCCATACCATAATGAATTTTCTATGGATTGAATCAGATTCGGTGGCCATAAAAGACCAGATATATCAGAACCCCCCAGAAAATATTCTTAATGCAAAGTTGTAAGAATATTTGACTTCATAGAAAGTCTTAATTTCTTTGTATGCATCAAGAATGGCTTGGTTTTAGTTTTAGCGATTTTATTGGACCTTTCTATTTTTGTCGAGGAGCTTTTTATTGGTATTACAACATTATCTGAGTTCATTCAAACTCATTCCCAGGTACAGAAGAGACAGATTTCTCTAGAACGGCAATTAAATGGGAAATTGTTGGAAAGAGTGCATTCAATCTCTCTAAAGGTTGTAGATTGTATTGAGCAATGGGAAGATGTAGGTCCTTTAGGTTTGGAACTTTATTGTAAATCGGCTTCCCAGCACATGGCTTTCTCAGTTCTTGGAGCTACTCTTTTTGGAGATGGGTTTCTGGTCTGGCCTGTCACTAGAAAGTTTGAAGAACAGCTAATGATGATTGCAAAGGAGGCTTGCTTCTGGGAAACCTATAGTGTTTTGCCATTATGGAATAAAGGATTTCAAAGGTACAAATCCATATGTGCAAGGCTGCAAGGATTAACTGAGCAATTGATTCAGGAGAGAAAGAAGCAACATTACAATGTAAGGATATCATGTCAAAAGCTCTCTCCTGAAAATGTTGCTGCTGGGATTATGGCTGAATATGAAGGGACAAGTGGAGAGCTTGTTGATGATTTGATATCTGGAAATATATCTTCATCATATTCTTTAGGTCATTTCAATTTAGCAGAGGAAATTCATGGCAATGTCATGGGTATGATGTTTCATGGTTGATGGTTATCTGACAACATCAGGCATTATAAGTGGTGTGCTCACAAGACTTGCACAGCATCCAAAAATTCAAGCCAAGGTAAAAGATTTATTTCATTCATTGTATGTTTCTGTTTAAGGATTTAAGCATGTGTTTTTTCTCTCTTATATGAGTGAGATATGTTGTCTGTTCTTCTGGGGTTGCGTTATTTATGAGACCACCATTTTGATTTCCAAAATACATTGCATTTGAAGTACCTTATTCTAATTCATTTACAAAGTTGCTGTAAACTAGGACTACCACATTGCATGTGCAGGGTGCATTTTTTGCGGCAGCTGTTACTTTAATGCAAAGTTTTAAGAATATTTGACTTTATAGAAAGTCTTAATTTCTTTGTATGGATCAAGAGTGGCTTGGTTTTAGTTTTAGCGATTTTATACATTTGTTTTTATCTATAGTTTAGCATAAGATTAGCCTCATGAGCTTGAAATGAAAAACAAATTTATCATCACATGTGCATTTCCTGGTAGTTTAGTTCTTTTGTGTGCCTTTCAGAGTTGGACTGGATTAGTGTTTTGAGAAAAGAAATGGGTGTAGAATTGAAAATCTCAAGTTCTAAATACCTACTTTGCATCAACAAACACATTATTGGCATCACGGATACAATTGCAGAGATCATATCTCGGTGGTAGTCGTGGGAAGAAAGAATTACATGATCCCAGATTAAGAAATTGTCATTGTTCGCAACATCAAATAGCCTCATGCCCTTCTAGTTAAAACTCAAAGACATATACTCTGCTGCCAATGATTCGTAGTTAATATGATTGTGATGAAGAAATAACATCTCAGATCCTGGATCTATGTGAATTGTAGCATTCACAACATTCAAAATGGTACTACTCATAAAACTGGAGGACATATGATCCTATCCTGCTAATTGATCATCGTGATGAAATGAAATCAAGATCGTCAGTTGATGAGTATGCCCACTTTCTCAAAATATTGGACGCTGTCATCAATAATCTCCTCCAGACTGTATTTATATTTGAATCCCAAATCTAGTAATTTCTTGGATGAGATGACAGCACCACCACCACCATACTCTGATTCATCGAACCTACATCAATCAATCACCATATCATAAATTATGAAATTGAAGGAATTAAGTAAAGGTATAGCTCAAACAAAATTTGGACCAAATATATCTGGAAAATTTTTGACTTTGATGTTATTATGTACTATGGATAGTGCTCGAAAATGAGATGTGCAAACTTTGGCAGGGTAGTGGAATGGCCAGAGCAAAAATAGTGTCCCCCCACAGTAGGGTACTCCATCAGAAATACGTGAGCATTGCAGATATCTTGAACATGGATGAACGAGACAGTATTCGATAGGAAGTTAATGGATTGAAAAAATCCATACCATAACAAATTGCCTGTGGATTGAATCAGATTTGGCGGCCATAAAAGACCAGATATATCAGAACCCCCCAGAAAATATTCTTAATGCAAAGTTGTAAGAATATTTGACTTTATAGAAAGTCTTAATTTCTTTGTATGCATCAAGAGTGGCTTGGTTTTAGTTTTAGCGATTTTATTGGACCTTTTTATTTTTGTCGAGGACCTTTTTATTGGTAGTACAACATTATCTGAGTTCAGTCAAACTCATTCCTAGGTACAGAAGAGACAGATTTCTCTAGAACGGCAATTAAATGAGAAATTGTTGGAAAGAGTGCATTCAATCTCTCTGAAGGTTGTAGATTGTATTGAGCAATGGGCATATGTAGGTCCTTTAGGTTTGGAACTTGATTGTAAATCGGCTTCCCAGCACATGGCTTTCTCAGTTCTTGGAGCTACTCTTTTTGGAGATGGGTTTCTGGTCTGGCCTGCCATTTTGAAAGTTTGAAGAACAGCTAATGATGATTGCAAAGGAGGCTTGCTTCTGGGAAACCTACAGTGTTTTTCCATTATGGAATAACGGATTTCAAAGGTAAAAATCCATATGTGCAAGGCTACAAGGATTAATTGAGCAGTTGATTCAGGAGAGCAAGAAGCAACATTACAATGTAAGGATATCATGTCAAAAGCTCTCTCATGAAAATGTTGCTGCTGGGATTGTGGTTGAATATGAAGGGATGAGTGGAGAGCTTGTTGATGATTTGATATCTGGAATTCTATCTTCATCAAATTCTTCAGGTCATTTCAATTTAGCAGAGGAAATTCGTGGCAATGTCATGGGTATGATGTTTCATGGTTGATGGTTTTCTGACAACATCAGGCATTATAAGTGGTGTGCTCACAAGACTTGCACAGCATCGAAAAATTCAAGCCAAGGTAAAATATTTATTTCATTCATTGTATGTTTTTGTTTAAGGCTTTGAGCATGTGTTTTTGCTCTCTTATATGAGTGAGATATGTTGTTTGTTCTTCTGGGGTTGATTTATTGATGATACCACCATTTTGATTTCCAGAATACATTGCATTTGAGCTACCTTATTCTAATTCATTTAGAAAGTTGCTGTAAACTAGGACTACCACATTGGATGTGCAGGGTGCATTTTTGCGGCAGCTGTTACTTTAATGCAAAGTTGTAAGAATATTTGACTTTATAGAAAGTCTTAATTTCTTTGTATGCATCAAGAGTGGCTTGGTTTTAGTTTTAGCGATTTTATACATGTTTTTTTATCTATAGTTTAGCATAAGATTAGCCTCATGAACTTGAAATGAAAAACAAATTTATCATCACATGTGCATTTCCTGATAGTTTAGTTCTTTTGTGTGCCTTTCAGAGTTGGACTAGATTAGTGTTTTGAGAAAAGAAATGGGTATAGAATTGAAAATCTCAAGTTTTGAATACTTACATTGCATCAAGAAACACATTATTGGCATCACAGATACAATTGCAAAGATCATATCTCAGTGGTAGTCGTGGGAATAAAGAATTACATGATCCCAGATTAAGAAATTGTCACTGTTCGCAACATCAAACAGCCTCATGCCCTTTTAATTAAAACTGGAAGACATATACTCTGGTGCCAATTATTCCTAGTTAATATGATCGTGATGAAGAAATAACATCTCAGATCCTAGATCTATGTGAATTGTAGTGTTCAAAACATTCAAAACGGTACTACTCATAAAACTGGAGGACATATGATCCTATCCTGCTAATTGATCATCGTGATGAAATGAAATCAAGATCGTCAATTGATGAGTATGCGCAATTTCTCAAAATATTGGACGCTGTCATCAATAATATCTTCCAGACTATATTTATATTTGAATCCCAAATCTAGTAATTTCTTGGATGAGATGATAGCACCACCACCACCATACTGCGATTCATCAAACCTGCATCAATCAATCACCATATCATAAATTACAAAATTGAAGGAACTGAGTAAATGTATAGGTCAAACAAAATTCAGACCAAATATATCTAGAAACTTTCTGACTTTGATGTTATTATGTACTATGGATAGCACTCGGAAATGAGATGTGCAAACTTTGGAAGGGTAGTGGAATGGCCAGAGAAAAAATAGCGTCCCCCCATAGCAGGGTACTCCATCAGAAATACGTGAGCATTGTAGATATCTTGAACATGGATGAACGAGACAGTATTCGATAGGAAGTTAATGGATTGCAACAATCCATACCATAACGAATTTCCTGTGGATTGAATCAGATTCGGCAGCCATAAAAGACCAGATATATTAGAACCCCCCAAAAAATATTCTTAATGCAAAGTTGTGAGAATATTTGACTTTATAGAAATTCTTAATTTCTTTGTATGCATCAAGAGTGGCTTGGTTTTAGTTTTAGCGTTTCTATACATGTGTTTTTATCTATAGTTTAGCATAAGCTTAGCCTCATGAGCTTGAAATGAAAAACAAATTTATCATCACATGTGCATTTCCTGATAGTTTAGTTCTTTTGTGTGCCTTTCAGAGTTGGGCTCGATTAGTGTTTTGAGAAAAGAAATGGGTGTAGAATTGAAAATCTCAAGTTCTGAATACTTACTTTGCATTGAAGCATGTTCCATTGTAGATTTCTAGGAAATCAATAACAAACATAGTCTAAGGTACCTCACGCACAGATTTAGAATCCAAAGACCCAGCTAGCATAAAGTAGCAACATAACTTTCTGTGAAGACAAAGTGTGTGAATTTAATTCAGGAACATTATTGAAATTAAATTCACTTGAATTGTTAGTTTTGGAAATCTTGAACTAGCCTGTGTTGCTGTGAAAATCAGACAAGTCAGGAAAATAATAAAATGGAATGTAGCCAATGTTAGATGTGCCTTGGTAATAATATTTTTGCCTAAAATGTTTTATGTCGTATTATTTCATGGAACATATATGGTTGCTCAATTAATAGATGCTATTGATCCTTCTTGTTTCATTATTTTTTTCAATTTCTCTACCCTTTGTTCTCTTTATAAATCTGGGAGGAAGTGTAATTTAAGTAGACAAAGATGGTTCTGCAAATATAATGTTTGATTTGTATTTGACCATGTTATCCCTCTCCATTTTCTCAAATATTCTTCGTTTCAGGAGTGCCAAAGGAAAGCGCGCTTTCCTTTTCTTTTGGCTTCATGCTTTTTGATTTGAGAATTTGTTTGACTGTTTTAGGTTTATAAAGAAATTGTTTCAATCTATGGGATGTTAGTTTTTTTATCACATTAAGCTAACATTAAGATCTTAGGATCTTTTTACTGAGAGAATAACAAGCACAACAATAAAACATAAGCACATCACAAGAGACAAGAGACACAAAGAGTTTTCCTCGGGGAAACCATAAAGGAGAAAACCCCACAACTTCCTCTAAGATAGAATCAACACCAAAACAGTAAGAGATCTCCCAAAACAGCAGTAGTCTTCTGTCTTCTGTCTAGTCCCAAAATTTCCTTCTTCACTAGTGCGCCACACTTGAGAGAGTGAATGATGTGTTTCACGAGTGATAAATAGAGAAACTCTCACTCTCTATTTATATTCATCCATTTACTTGAATTTCCTTTTCACACGTAGGCTCAACCTAATAATTACTACTCGAGCCTACACCTTAATTAGTGTATAATAACTCAAGTGCCCCGAAACTGTGGGGACTTACCTAAAGACTTGATATGACTTGATTACATTATTAATCCTCCCGATCGGAACATTGGGGCATGACCACATGACTCAAATACATAATAGAGACATCCCGGAATAAACATCAGGTTACAATACATAAGATACATAGAAGAATACATTCCGAAGTTACATATACATCAACACTCCCTCTTAACTAGGAAGGTATTCTTTCGACACAATTTTCAGCACTGGTCTTCTTCTCTGTATCAGCTGGATCATCTCGTCTTCAAGTCATCTTTGTTGGATCTGGATCATCTCTCGATCTGGATCAACATAAAACATCATCACTGGATCTGGATCATCTCTCGATCTGGATCAACATCACTGGACTGGATCTAGATCATCACTTGATCTGGATCATCACTGCTGGATCATCATTACTGGATCTAGATCATCACTTGATCTAGATCAACACTGGTGCTATCTCATGACTCTTCTCACCATAGGAAGTTCTACAGAGCCAGCCCTTTTTAATGCTAGTTGTAGGCCTACCCTCATGTAGGTCTTCGCCCAGCACTTATATCTGACCTGCTCATCAGAAAGGCATGCCCAGCACTCACATCAAATGATGTAGTAAACTACAATCCCATCAGAAAGGCCCAGCACTCACATTCACCTGTATGATAGGACACACCTACTATCATCTGTGAAATGGCTCAGCACTTACAACCACCAGCATGATAGGACACACCTACTATCATCTGTGGAAAGGCACAGTGCTCACATCCACCAGCATGGTAGGACACACCTACTACCATCTGTGGAAAGGCTCAGCACTTATAATCACCAGCATGGTAGGACACACCTACTACCATCTGTGAAAAGGATCTGCACTTACAATCACCAGCATGATAGGACACACCTACTATCATCTGTGAAATGGCACTACACTTACAGTCACCTCCATGATAGGACACACCTACTATCATCTATG
>LPNX010104807.1:116467-137235 GCA_001517045.1 Pseudotsuga menziesii | reverse complement strand
GGCTCAGCCCTTATATCTGACCTACTCGTCAAAATGGCTATGGATCTCAGCACTCATATCTGACATGGAAGGAACCAATCCTCTCACCATGACAGAATGGCTATGGGTCTCATCACTTTCTGTGGGAGGAAGCCTCGATCTGGAGAACACCAAGTCTCTCTCTAAAGTACTCGAACTTCAACCTAGCCAACGGCTTCGTCAATACATCAGCTATCTATTCCTCCATCGCAACATACAGGAGCTTCACTGCTCCTCTCTGCACCATATCCCTGATATAGTGATACTTGATCTCGATATGCTTCGACCTGTCATGAAACACTGGATTCTCTGACAACTTCACACAACTTTGGTTGTCACAAGTAGCATCTAACTGGAGATCAAATATATCAGACAGTAGCTTCCGCAGCCATATTGCCTCACAACTAGATGAACAAGCTGCGACATACTCTGCTTCAGCTGTACTCAGTGCCACATAGGATTGCTTCCTGCTAAACCAAGAGATCACACCTGATCCCATACTGAAGCAACATCCCGAAGTACTCTTCCTGTCGATGGCACTGCCTGCCCAATCTGAATCAACATAACCCTCCAGGTTAATCTTCTGATTCGCATCGTACTTGATCCCATAATCAATTCTACCCTTCAGGTACCTCAGAATATGCTTTGCAGCAGTCAAGTGAACACTTCTCAGATCTGTCAGGTATTGGCTCAAGGTGTTCACAGCAAAGCAAATATTTGGTCTCGTGTTCGTCAGGTACATCAATGACCCAATCATCTGACGATACATCGTAGCATCAACCGACTCTAACGAAGCATCACTCAATAGCTTTAGGTTCGATGCCATAGGTGTAGCCATAGCCTTGCAGTCCATCATCCCGAACCTTTTCAGGATCTCTACTGCATACTTCCCTTGTCCAAGGAAGATTCCATCTGTATTCTGCCACACCTCCATACCTAGAACAATAGTGCATCGACACATAACAGGAGTATCACTGGTCTTCTGTCTTCAACCTTGAAGCAAAGGTTGGAATCCGATTTACTCTCAGTAAAGCCTAGAGTCATCAGTAATCTTCCCATCCTGTCGTACCATGTCGAACCTCAATATATTATGTAGTCACTCCCTCTGAAGCGGGGCATCATACTCCCTCTGTCTTCTGTGCTCTATGCACTGAAAACATTCTGTACTAGAGTGACAAGTAGCTTCCTATGCTACTAATATTCTATGTGACCATCTAGTGTATAGACTTACATCTTCAACCTTCTAGCAAAGGTTAAGATCTTCATCAGGCTCATCATGTATGTGTTTAAACTCTTACTGGCTGCAAATGTCTCTTCATAGTTTAGGCCTTCTTTTCATGAGAAGCCTCGTGCTACGAATCTTGCTTTGTATCCCACGATGTTTCCATCTACTTCATGATGGAACTATGAACTTCTCTTCAGGTCTCGATACTACGCCCTGACATCATTCTTCCTGAACTGGTCTTCCCTTTCTTCTTGGTGGCTGGAAGGTTCTGCATCAATGATGTCACTGCACTTGTCATATTAATCTTTGTTTTTGAACTGTTGTCACTTGCTCTTTGGAACAAGTCTTCATTCTTCTTTGCTTGTAGGCGATTATGTATGCGGTCTTTCCTACAAGTCAAATGCAATTGTATGGTTAGAAACATTTCATAAGGAATATTTATACTGGAAAACACTTATGCATAAATATATGATCATGCAACTACTTTAGCCAATACAACATTCATCCATATCTCACTGAAACTTTCTAGATTCCTTCCATCTCTACCAGGACAACATTGAGATTGTGCACTAATCAAATATGTCAGCAAAGAGGTTTCATTCTAGATAAGTAGCAATGGAGAGTTGTATAGCACCATGAGCTACTTACCCATTGCATGCATGTTAGTAGTATACTGTCATTAATGCAAACATCCTATCAAGCATAATACAATAACTGAATATAAAAGAATGCATAACAAAATAATGAAATGACAATTGAATACTTATCTTTATTTGTTTCGTGGGTACACTGCTTCTTGAGCCTTCAGCTTCATCGTCTTCTTCATTCATGATAGCATCGTTTCTTATCCAAATGCCAAAGAGGATAAGAGGTGCTTCAAGAGTTCAGGTCTTCATATTCCTCATCACTTGAGGGATCTTCTTTGGATGGTAAGAGCTTGATCTTCAGTTGCTGCCACCTTGAGTTCTCTTCCCAGAGTCTATTGAAAGCAATCACTTTCTTCTGGCACACATTCCTCAAATGAATTAATCTTACGATCCTGGGAGGTCATTCAAAATGGCCATCACCACTTCTGCATTCTTCACTTCTTCGTTTACCGCTTCAAGTTGTTCTTGATAATTCTATGACTACATGGTCTCTTCATTCTGGATCTTCACATTCTTCAACTGGTTTCTTTAGGTCATATTCTGATTTTTGTTCTTCCCTAAATAGCTTGAAATTCTGGAAGACCTTCAACAGCTTTGCTTGCAATAGGTAGTGCTCTGTAATTCACATGTTCAAGCCTTCTATGCCAAAGCTCATTTGGCTCTACTGTGTCATGGATCAAGGCTTTTTATAGATGGCCCTTCAATTTGTACAAGCCTCCTTCTTGTTCTTCAATCACTATCGCATCATCTATAGTCTTTCCTTTTTTCTTTTTTTTTCCCATATGATGACTTGACCATCTATGAATGCAACCCGCATTCCTTTTGCATCAATGCTGAAATGGAGAGAAGGTTCTTCTTAAGTCCTAGAACAAACAATACTTCTTTCATTGTTAGAGACTTACCAAAGTCTAGCTTGTATGAATATTTCCCACTACCTTTTATTGGATATTGGTAGTCATCTCCTAGTTTCACCTTGTGAGGTGATTCATGTTCTGATAGTCTTACAAAGGATTCCTTGAATCCCGTCATATGTTTGGAAGCCCCACTGACTATAAGCCAATCACTACTTCTGTGAGAGCTGATATTAGAACATAATCATCCTCGCTTGAATAATATTCACTTTCATATCTGGATCTCTTTCTGGATGGTTCATCATCCTCTGCAGCATGAGCATGATGTCTTCTTTGGCCTTGACCAAGTCCTTCTTGTGAAAGGCTTCTAACTTTGTCTCCCTCTGAAACTGGAACCTCTATACTAATGTAGGTGTCCAATCCATTTTCTTCAGAGAGATCAAATAATTCTATGCTTGGAAGTTGTCAACTTGCCCAAGCTTGTCACCAAGCTGATGTGATATATCATATTGAAATGAGAACCTCAATTGTAAATAGCAAAGGATTAGATCTTACCGATATGAGGTGTCCGTCCTTGTCCTGGAGTTCGCTGATCTAGGGTTTGTCGCAGAAACCCTAATTTTCAAAACTTGGAATATTTTAGATATGATTGGACAAATAGATAGATCCCTTCAAATGCAGCTGTCCAATGTACTCCTTTTCTGAAAACAGTGGAGGGAAGCTCCCGGAACAGGAAGCCCTAATTTTCTGATTTCTTCTGCAGAAATTCCTGTTACTATTTCTATGATATCTCCAAATTTGCGGATCCTCTATGTCTGACATTTCTCACTAAGGTACCCTCAAATGTACCTGATCTAACACCATAGGTTTCATTAGAATTGGTTTCACCATTTTGGATTTATGACCCTTTTCCCAAGGTGACCTATTACAGGACTGTTTAGAACAGAGAAGTTGTACGGCATGCCACGTGTCAGTGGTTCATCTTCTGAGTCTGATATTTATACCACCGAAATTAAATTCTGTGCCCTTTATAGAACATCTTTAGGAATTCCATTTGGACCTCTGTAGCCCAATATATTGCATATCTCCCCAGATGTCCTATTTAGGGATGAATTCTGGAAGAGGCTGGAACCCTAACTTTGAGAGATCATATCTCCCAGAATATAGCGAATATAAGGCTGATGTTTGGATACAGTGTTCATCAGGATTTTAGCTTTGGTGCCAGCAATTTTCAGATTCTGAAAATTCTCCAATATTAGAATATAGCGACTGTACAAAAACTTAGCATTTTTAGTATTTAGGGTTTCTCCTAGCTCAGGGTCAAACTAGGGTTTGACTTTCTTGGAGTTTCACCCAACCAAATTTCTTGATCCAGGTCTCTAAACTTCGGTTTTGATGAGGAGAACAATCCTATGCTGGTCTCACTCAAAAATTACTCTTCTGTAGAAAGCCCTAATTTCCACATCGAAACTGAAAATGCTTGAAATTGAATTCCGCATCGACAGAAAGATGCACCCTTCAATGGAGAGTCATCCTAGCATACTTTTGCTGAAAATATGTGGAGGAAGATCCAAAAAATAGGAAGCCCTAGTTCCTGTAGCTGCACAATGTCTTCTTCTTAGGTTAGCTCTGATACCATGTTAGGTTTTTTATCACATTAAGCTAGCATTAAGATCTTAGGATCTTTTTACTGAGAGAATAACAAGCACAGCAATAAAACATAAGCACATCACAAGAGACAAGAGACACAAAGAGTTTTCCTAGGGGAAACCATAAAGGAGAAAACCCCGCAACTTCCTCTAAGATAGAATCAACACCAAAATAGTAAGAGATCTCCCAAAACAGCAATAGTCTTCTGTCTTCTGTCTAGTCCCAAAATTTCCTTCTTCACTAGTGCGCCACACTTGAGAGAGTGAATGATGTGTTTCACGAGTGATAAATAGAGAGACTCTCACTCTCTATTTATATTCATCCGTTCACTTGAATTTCCTTTTCACACGTAGGCTCAACCTAATAATTACTACTCGAGCCTACACCTTAATTAGTGTATAATAACACAAGTGCCCCAAAACTATGGGGACTTACCTAAAGACTTGATATGACTTGATTACATTATTAATCCTCTCGATCAGAACATCGGGGCATGACCACATGACTCAAATACATAATAGAAACATCCCAGAATAAACATCGGGTTACAATACATAAGATACATAGAAGAATACATTCCGAAGTTACATATACATCAACATGGGAGATCAATACCACCAAGTGCAATCAATGTGTAGAAAATGCATTTTCTCTTGGCAACTGTTCATGGGTCTGCTTGGCTTTTACCTGCTGGACCACTTCTGCAGCGATGTTCATTAAATCATGGTATTGCTCCACTTTGACTGAAATGTGGACATTATTTACTCAATATTGATATGAATAGACTTTGCAATAAGTTTCATAACTAGATATACAGTAACAATCAGCCTTAATATGGGAATCTGATAACTTAGACCATCTCCATAATTTATGGTAAGGCATAAAGTAGTTTACCAAATATTTGATATTCGAATATGAAAGCAGAGAAAGAGTAAATTGTATATGGGTTGCCGGTTCAAGTTTCTATTAGAAACTCATTGCAGATCCATATGCAAATATTAGAGGACTGTTTTCACATATGTTGGACAACTAGCTAGGTTAGACCCTCTCTTACTCTTACCGTCTGCTCTGCCCTGCCTCTATCCTCCCGCAGAAACATACCCTATGTTATAATGATGTACTAATGGTAGGTTTTGAACAATTCTTCATGAAATTTGTACTTGTAAATATAATTCCACACCAAAATATGAGACCCAGGTCTTAGTGAGGATCTTATATTCCATTGAAGAAGCAACGCATCCCACGTGGGGAGTCATAGTGGAAGTCGTAAACATGCCATAGGGCCTCAAGGGAATTGGAACTTAAAACTAATTCATAATCAGATAATCAGGGCAGGGCACTTTCACATTCCACTCAAGCAGGATGGAGACATGCTTTATTACCCTTACGAAGAAATAATTTCTTCTAGGCAGTTCAAATGGGGAATATGAACCTCATCATGATTTTCTCTATCCCTTGATTCATCATAAATGTGCATTTCATGGTCAAGTAAATTCGTTCATTTTGAAAGTCACAAATCTTGATAAGAATATGCCTTTATGCAACTGTGCATTATAAGAACACTGTAGAATACCAGTCTCTCCAACCTTTTCCATAGGTTTAGTCAATCTCAAAAGCTTCATTAGAGGAAATTTCAACTCAAAATGGGCCTCCTAAAATGAACTAATAAAATAATAGTTAAAATAATAAAATAATATTTATTAATTTTGGAGGAAGAAAGTAAAAAAACTACTTTTTTGTTTGTATTTTTGACATATCTCCCTGTGTTTTTACTCAAATTTCGATCGGGAGAGCTCGTTGGATTCGGAATTAAATTCCGCATCCAACGAGTACCCACTCGACCTACTTTTTACGGACCCCGCTACCCAAAAAACAAGAAATACCTGAAAAAATGGAATGATGATGTCATCATTCCATTTTTTCAGGTATTTCTTTTTTTTGGGGTAGTGGGGCCTGTCAAAAGTATGTCGAGTGGGTACTCGTTGGATGCGAAATTAAATTCTGCATCCAACGAGCTCTCCCGATCGAAATTTGAGTAAAAACACAGGGAGATATGTTAAAAATACAAACAAAAAAAGTAGTTTTTTTTTATGATACCTATCCCCAAATTTATATTAAAAAAGTGTTTAAGACCTATACGATATTTCAAATTTAAAGCAATTTCATTGGCTAACACATGATGACATGGAATTTGAATAAAAGTTAAAAGACCCATTTTGAGTTGAAATTTCCTCTAATGACTAGAATCTAAATTTTAGTGTAGTCTTATTTTAGGTGACCATACATTCTAAGGAAAGTTCAGTTCTTATCAATTGTTATTTCTCTCTGTGAACTGTTGTCCAATCATCATGGAAGTTGTTTCAGATCCTGTACATCTCAACACAGAGTTGATATATATTTTGTTATACCTAATAGTTTTCAAGTTTTTCAAGTTTAATTCATGCTTAATCAGTTGTCCTACCTTTAAAATAACTAGTATCATCACCTAGAAGCCAAATATACAAACCTTTAAAGGTTTCTCTAAAGACGCAATGTTGTAGGAGCAGGGTATTTCTCTTTATATTTGCAACATGACTCTTTAATTATTGAATCCACTATTAGGTGCCCTTATAGCCAAGGAATAATGATTCACAAAGCATAACTCCTCCATACAAAATGGTACCTTTGAAACAGTAAATGATTCAATGCTAAAGACTCGCAATACTTGCAATTCCCCAAGTCAAAATACTTGCAATTCTTTGAATTCTAGGTCTAGAGATCATTTTTGCAAGACATTACGGTGCATAGGGAGTCAAGTCTCTAATTTTGCAAATGATAATCGTCGAGTATCCATTAGAAATAAGTTTCTGAATCTGCCTGGCTCTTAGAATGTTTATCACTTGTCTTAAAGCTAAAATGGGCTTCACAATAAGAGAAGAAACCTTTTGCAGTTTGATCACAACCATAGACCTGCTTATTATGGAACCTTCTCAAAGAAAAGGTGAATATACTTTGCATAATTTTAAGTTTATTAATTATCAAAGCAACATGTTGTGTTTTAATTTTGATAGCCCATGATGAGGAACATCTGAAACACCTTGAAGCTCATGGATTCTTAATATTGCAGTAGACAAGAGGGAAAGTTTTGTTTCTGACTCTTTGTCTTTGATGCAGTGATGGCATTGGGCTTCGAAATCCTTTCATGAAGGACTCTTCTTTGGACTATGAGAATGATAGTGATGAAGAATGGGAAGAGGTACTCATCACTAAATATCTTTGGTAAGAGTATTTGTAGTATTTTTATTAGCTTTAGTTACAGGGAAAATTATACATAGCGCTCAGGAATTAGTTTATCATAAATACTAGTTACTAGTAAGTTGTAATAGTAATAATTATGTAGTTTGTAGATTGATATCTATCATAAATTTGTTTGAATATTATCATTGTCAAGCAATAACAACTTCTTAAATGGTGCTAGCTCAATGGTAGAGCGCCTGTCTAATTATAGGCAGAAGGTTGGTGGTTCGATTCCTCCATGCCCTATCATAAATTTGTGACTACAAAAACGACTAAATTCGCATATATACGACTATTAGTAGCTAATTTCCCATATCTTAGTCGTTAATATGTTAATGTCTAGTAGTTTATTTAGGCGTATATTTGGTCATTAATGGTTGCAATCAGTGACTAAATCAGCGACTAAATCAATGACTAACTCAGTGACTAAATCCATGACTAAATCAATGACTAAATCATTAACTATCAATGACTAAAACAATGACTAAATCATTGACTATCAATGACTAAAGCATTGTCTATCAATGACTAAATCAATGACTACTAAGTCAAGCTATTAATGACTAGTGAAATACGACTAGCTATAAGATAGTGGAAATTTGCTACTATTAGTCACCGACTAAAAAATAGTCGTTTATAGCCTGATTTTAGTCATTTTTTTAGTCATTACTTTCTCATTTTCTACTAGTGATCATTTTACTTCCTATCTTGTTACTTCTTTTTTATTATATTGAAATTAATCTAAATACATCCTGCTTGAATAGTTGCAAGTTTTGATTGGGGTTGAAGACAACCACTGTTACAAAGAGAAATTCCTATGGCTTGGGGTACCACAACAGACAGCTTGACTCCAGAAATCAATCCTTTCCTATATGCAAGAGAAACCAAATATCTAACACTAAAGGATCTCGATTCATACCTTATTCCAGATGGTTGATGTAGATCCCCGTTGAGCTTTCCAACTCCAGCTTGAATTGATAAATTGCTTCCTCAACATTCAATAAATAAGACAAGCATGCTATATATAATTGTGTTAGACCTACTCTAGCATATATAATCAATAACATATAAGCATTTGAAATCATCCATGGATCAAATATTCATTCAAATACACATTATTGGATAGGAAAATATATTTGTATTCAAATAAAACAGAGATTACAATAGAGACAACCTTTGTAGGCACGTCTGTGAATCAGAGAAACTGAGTCCCCCACTTGGGCCTCCACCACTTCAATCCTCCATCTCTCGATAGCAAGATCACAAGCAAAAGGAAAACTTGGGAAGAACACAAAAGTGCTCCAAAGGACAAAGGGATGCAGACCCAAGTATAAGCTCCGGCAATAATGGACTATAGTTTTCTTGTTCTTCAATTCCTCATGCCTTCAATGTATCCAAAGGGTTCCTTATATAGCTCTTCAATGGGGTAATGAAAGGTCGAATCTGAGTGATCTCAAGGCGTATGGAAGGCCAGGAGACAAGTGAGTTGGATCCACATCAAGGAAAACTCCAAAATAATTTGGCCTTTTGCACACATCCCGATGTATGCGGCTTTAAGGGTCAAATCCGCGTATATGCGCGAGAAAGGGATTAAAAGTCGCGTATGGAAATTTTTGCATGTTTTTAGGGATGATCTTGGAAACATAAAAGGTACAAAAATGGTCCATGGGGTCGAAGGAGTCTACAAAAGGACAGGGAAGGACATAAAAGTGTGATTCACCATGTGTGGTAAAATCAGCTGTAACAGATGCCCCCTAATGTGTGAGGTCAAAGGAGTCATACGATGGCCGAAATACATTATAAGTCCATCCCAGAAGTGGAGTGATGAAGAACCAGCCATCCATTCAGTACAATATAATGATAAAGCTCTGCATATAACTACAAATAGATACAACAATCCTAGATACATAAGAGTACAATGGCCATGAATAGGCACGATACAATATGACATGTGTGGTCATCATTGAGTACAATATAAATAGATCAGAATCTCCATGTTGAAGATATACAAAGGATCATTATCTCCATGAAGGCTAAAGATATGTAATGGATCAAGATCTCCATAATGGCTAGAAATGTCTGACATATACTAAAATCAAGTCACGAGAGCTGAAATCTCATGAACACTGGCACGATCAAGGAGGTAGCGTATAAGAGATGCCACCAATATGGAAGGTATTCTACACGAACCGCTACGAGTACATGCCATACTATGTGAATAGAGGTGTCGAGGTCGAACATAGTATTCCATCGTCTGATTACTGGTCATTGATGTATACCGTTAATAGACGCGACATCACCCACTAATAATGAAAATGGGAATCAAGGTACTAGTGTGCAAACTAACAAGTGTGAATAAATGTGTTGAGTTCAAACACTTGAGAGAATCCACTGATCGGGGGACATTGATGTATTCCCAAAAACTGTCGATGGCAATTGAACCTGCCACTGATGACTACAAGTCTCAAGGCACTCAAAAATGACTCTAGATTCCTATCCCAGATTAAATGATTTGAAGTCAATGGGATGAAATCCGTTGGAAGGAGGGAATTAAGGCATCCCCCATCATCCAACACGAGGTACTTAGCAAAGCTGTATAATGTGGAAGGACTCGATCATAAGGTGCATGAACCAGTAACTATAATGGGAATGGCCAACATGCAATGTCAAGATAAATGAGGAATGGTCGACTTAGGTTTCAAATTCCTTCGAACAAGAGTATAAAGGTGAATGCTGACTGAATGTAGGTAGCATAAACGTGATATGAAAAATTGGGACATCTCTGCGACACAAGAGGCATCGACAGAGGCTCCATAGGGACTGGAAGCTTAACCAGTTGGTGGAGATAAACTCAGATAAATAAGTACAACTCCTAAAGTCAAACTATTAACCCAACCAATGGATGTGATATACAGTGCTCTATTCGAAGGCAACATGACTCGACTGCTTCCAAAGATAACATCTTTTCTTGTCCAGCTTTTTGGTTTTTTTAATTTTTTTTTTTGGACTTTTTCAAATATTTGAAAAGCTTGAAAAAGAATAAAATTGCTTTAAAGTTACAGACTAGGAGGAGACGAGTGTCAAATGGGAAAAACAACTAGTTCCAAGCAGCAGAACATACCTATGCTCAATGCAAGGACACATGTGTAGGATAGCGACACTCGGGGGAAAGTCCCCTCTTGGTAAAAATAAGGAATCAAGCTGCAAAGGATATATAAAATGGCTCTGCATGGCTAGACATGAGACAAGCTTGGGATGTATGGCTGATACTAAAAGTCATGGAAGCCGGCATAAGGCTCAATGAGGTAGGAAAAGCTTATGATAATGCAATTACAACTTGACATAAGGGAGTCTTGGGGAAACAGGCCAGCAAAAGATCAAAAGTAGTATGAGGCTCTTGTGAAATGTCATGGTGATACTATACAACGGACTCCCACACCCTAAGGGACAAACTCTCAGCATGGGAACCAAATGCAAACAAGGAGCTAACTAGGGTACCCATGTAAATTCAAGCTCTACCATTCACATCATGTCACTTCTAAGACAGCAAGAAGGTTCCGTGACAAGATAGAATGGGTTCGTACCTACGGTTATAATGAAATGGTCATAAGGTCATGCAAAATGCAAATGGAGGTGGAATATAACGTATATGCCAGTTTAAACATCATACCTAAAATCAGCACGAATGGGTCAAAACAATGGTCGAAACAACGCTCAAAATGGTCTCCTACATCATCATATTAGTCAAAAACGGTCCAAAAGGGTCAGAAATGGTCCAAAACTACAGAAAGGGGGTAAAAATTTTCACAAATTTGAAAATTTTCTATAAATAGTAAAAAATTCAAAACATTATATAACATTTCAAATTTTTACCCAATTGAGCTCAGAACTTCAAACGCGAATTCTCGGAGTTCCAGTCGGCGGGATCCGACACTGGTTTTTCTAGGTAACTTCCCATGCCCTGCTCCTTTATTTGCATGTAAATTTTTCAAATATCCATGGTGAAAATTGATTTCTAGGCCATTCCAAATTATGCACCATGGCCCACGCGAAAATCAAGGATTTTCCGTGTATAGGGCTGGCTATACATGGAAAAATGCCTCAAAGTCACGTACATACGCGGATGTTTAGCAAACAGTCACGTACATATGTGGTTGTTTAGAAAATAGTCGCATACATACGTGGTTGTTTAGCAAACAGTCGCGTATGCGTCCGCGTTTAAGTTTTCTATGACATTTAATGGCCCAAACTTAAATTCAATGTGCAGGATGGTTCTAGAATGGAGGGAATGAGAGCACGGGGATGTAGAAGAAGTAGTACGAGGAGATCTAATGGCACAACAATCTCTTCGTGCATGCAGGCTCTACAAGTTCTGGTGTCTTGGTGGCTTAAGGGCCAAACCAAGACTGTTGTAGATGCTAGTAGACTATTGGGATCCTGACTCAGTGTCTTTCCAGATCAACGGGATGTCCCTCACTATAGAGGTGGAGGACGTATACTTCATTACTAGATTGTCCCGACAGGGGGAAGTGGTGAACTTATAGTCTCGCGGGCCTGGAGGTGGCCTCACCTTAGACGAGTATATAGTTGTATACTATTATCTGGACACAAAGAAGGTTGGGAGTGAGATCCCAACTAACTCCATACATGTTCTAGGCCTAAAGGCCATACTACTAACACTCGACAGGATAGTAGGGCTAGCCTCACTCCACCAGGCCTCGCGGCCCTTGATGTTCTATGCAGTGGAGTGCGTGAGACCCATAGTTTACAATTGGAGTACTGCACTATTGAGCAACATGAAGCAACAGCTCAACGACTGGAAGATGGGCAAGGTAGGAAACTTTGGTTTCAGTGGTATACTAAGCACGTTCTTCTTTGAGCATGTTTTGGGATTGAGCCCTAGAGTTAACGTTCCTCTTCACGGGGTTCAAGATCCGACCCAACGACATTGGGCAGATGCAATGTGTATACTGGGTGGAGGTAGGGTGTCCAACCGCTATCCAGCTGATTTCTTTCCATGGTGGCAATGGCAGATAGTTTCCATCGATAATTACTCCTATGTAGGGATTGATTTTCGGGGAGATCCCAACATGCCTCTACCACCAGGATCAGCATACTATGACATTGGTAATGAATCCCAACCCTCTTTTTAAGTTTTGTGAATTATTTAATTTTTTGTGTTTTTTGATATATGAAACCAAAAGACATATTTTTGCGTGACAACACATAGTGACATCCTGTCATATGTATGTAGATGTAGGACCACGATGGCTTGATGGTTTCCCTCGTCATAGACGGAGGGGAAGAGGAGATGACATTATGGGTGTGAATGCAGAGCAGACGCTCCAAAGCATTCATACCAACTTCGTGCAACTGACACATAGGGGTAATGATTCTAATGCATGCTATTCATACCAACTTCATGCATGCTATGATCCCAAGACCTTCTTTTCCTCATTTTTTGTAAAAATTTGAGTTGTTTTGCTTTCAATCCTGCACTGTCAGGCTTGTGTGACAGAATCTAATGCTTGTGGCTTGAAATTTTATGGTTTAAAATTGGTTTGATTGGGAAATTCAAAAACTAGATTAGGCTTTTTAATTGTTCATCTGCTTCTATGCTTGTTGGTTGTGTTTGCGAAAGGATTTCTTGTATTTTGAAAAGCTCAGGGTGTTAGTAAGATCTCTTTTCATTTTTGTTATATAGACTAAAAGAAGAACACTAGATTAGCTTCTAGGTTTCATTTCTTGTTTGCATAGTAAAGTTGTTTTTCTTTCTTTAAAAAAGAAATTTTTTGACTGAGACTAGGTTATCATCATTGAGCATTGGACATTGGTTCTCTGATTGGATTCACAAGATTTCAGACTCTTCATGTTCTTTTGTCTCTTATGCATTTAGAACTATCTCGTCAAAATAAAAATAAAAATGGTAGTTTTAAGTTAGATTTGCTTATGTCTTAAGAAAATTGAAAAAATAGAGTGCATTTGCATATAGTGTGCTTCTCGTTTTTCTTTTAGGAAAAGAGATTCTTCCCCTTCTTATTGCTTTCAGAAAAGAGAAATCAGTTTGGAAAGTCCTGCTTGTCTTTGATTTTGTGTTCAATACTGTTGTTTGGAAGTATTTTTGGGTTTGAAACAAAAGAAAATGCTCTCTTTCCCTCCCATAAGTAGGCATACTTAATGGTAAAGTGAAATATTTTCACAAGCATACTGCATGGTTTTACTTTTCTGTCAAAACATCATGCATTCACCTAACCGTCCACTTTAAAATCAATGGTAGTTATAGGATAAAATTTACATAGCAATTGGAGTGATAGGTTAGAGACGTGTTCGGGCATCGTTAAGTGTAGGAGCTGTCGTTATTTGTTTGCATTACATTCTGGGACTCGCGTGGTTCTTCCACGTACCGTCGATATATCGAACGGCCTTTCACGTACCCTTGAGGTATATAGAAAGGTACTTCACGTACTCAATTGTATATCTAAAGGCCCCTTGTGTACGGTTATGCATTAGACAGCACTACTATCGATTCAAGCTCCCACGTACCTTGAGTATATCGAGAGACCCCACTAGGATGCCCTATCTATTTGAAAAATTCCCTTTGGTCATCTTTCTTGGAGCCATACACTAAAAACATCATTCGGGGAGATTACTACACACATACCCTCGAGGTATGTCGCGAGTGGCACCTTCTTGACAATCCTGGTGAGAGACCTAACTTTTTGAACTCCTCCTATCATTTTAAGTGTGCTTGTTTTGACCTATAGCTTGTGTAGGGAAATTTTTTGGTGTGTTTTCTAGATTTTCAGACCCTAGGTTAGATAGGAACTATATAAACTGGCTAATTTAAGACAATCCAGGAGAGTACGAGGCTTGCCACCCAATTTTACTCCTGGTCCAGGAGAAAATCCAATGGAAGCTATCGACCAAGGAGCTGCTACCACCTCCCAAGTGGGAGATAATGTGGTTGCAGAAAGTGGAGGACCATATTCTTCACACTTGTCTCCCTTGGTCCAACAACCTTCTCGGAGAAATACCTCGTTCCATTCTCCCACGGAAGTTCATGTTGATGATACAACTCGTCCGGATTTTGGTCCCAATGCTCCATTTTGGGATACCTCTATAGGACAGGAGCCGACCCCTAGCCCTCTCTACTACACACCAAGGTAAGGGTAAATGATTAATCCTCTTTTCATTTTTGTTTAGGAAAAAATGATTCTAACTGCAGCTTGCAATGCTTGTAGGTTGAGGGAATTGGATAGGGAGGGGACAGGGTCACCTCCTCCCAGGCCTGTGTTTTTATACACCCAGGTAAACTATGCTCTCATCTTTTCATTTATTAATCCTTTTAATATGCCAATAGTCCACCGTTACTAACTGGTGTATTAATTTGTTGCAGGTAAAGCTGGGGGTGAGCATGGGGCTGAGAGTGATAGCACAACCACATATAAGATATGTTTCTAATTTTGATTACAAGCATTTGTAAAATAAAACCCTCATGGCTTATCCTGCATGGGATTTGCATCCATTGCCTCGACAATGTTATTAGATGCTATGTATTGTTCTTAATACTTTTTGATAGGGTTTGGGTGCCATCTCGGATGGACTTACTCACATACTCTTACTGTATTTAACAATGGTTTTTAAAGAATGTGGAAGCCATCTGATATGGTATTACAACCACTTTTGGGTATTTCATTTGATTAAATAAGTGATGAACCAGCCTTCAGGTCTATGCGATTCTATTATGAGGTTTGCTTTTTGTTTAAGCTTGTATATTGTTTGTTTGAAATTAAATGGCGACCATGAACAGGGTGGTGGTTTAAATATTGTAATGTTTCCTTTGTTTCTAAATATCATGAAATGATTACATTCCATATCTTATGTTTATCCTTTGCGTAAACAATGGTATCCATTAGATGGACTTATGACCTTTTCTTTACTTTACTTATCTTTTGTTGATAATATTACGACCCATAGGGACTCTGATTACTTATGAAGTAAATGCAGTCTTTAAAGAAGGCTCGTCATCCATCGACAATGGGATTTAATGTCAATCCTTGGGAACGAAGATTTACTTTAGTGATTTGGTTTTGAACTTCAAATGGATATTAATACTTGGTTGCATTTAATGTCGATTTTAATGCAGATCCTTAAAAAGGAATATTTGCTTCTACGATTTGTTTTATGTTGAGACTGAGGATTGTTTAAGTTTGATTTGAGATAGTTGACTTCCAGATCCATAATGGATTTCAGTAGATTAGTTGAATCTTGGTTGAGACTATCCTGTAGTTGACTATTTGTATAGCTTGTATGTTGTACAAGAATACTTGACAATTGTAACCGATTGTGATTTTAGTTTGTGAATCTGTAAGGGATCAGTTCATAATTATTTATGTTTAAATCGTAGATGCTTATTAAGTTACTTTGGATCCTCGATCTAGATACATCTATTTTCTATTATCCATATATATTACACTAAATTTGTTCTTTAGGAGTTTAACATATAGTTTTATCATGTTTATGATTTAAATGAATAATTAATTTGGGTCAATACAAATTGTTATCTATATTACATTATAATCGTAATGTAGGGTTTCTCCATATGGATTATTTGTAACAGATCTACTCTATACATAAACAAAATATTAGGACTTATGTAATTCTAGATATGTAAAGAACTAAGTTATATAATTTGACTGTATATTTATAGTCTCGATATTTAAAAGATTGAAATAGGATATATTCCTTATAACTCCGTTCAAACATGAGATATTTAGATATAAACTAACATTACTGGAGGATTGTCCTATTCTACATACTATCGATTTTAAATCATAGATTAGGAAAAATAGTAAGAAGGAGAAAACCTAGAAATCATTTAAACTACATATGTCAACTAGGAAAGAAACAGATATAATTTAATAACCTATCAGTTAAGTACAACAATCGATTTTCAATATATAATCTAATAAAATATAATCCTAGATGTATGGATGCCTAATATAAGAACTTCCCTAATTATGTTTAACATGTATAATCAACGTAATTGAATTAAAACTAATAAATAGACTAAGCTAATTGATACACACTAGGTTTTTACATTAGACATTTCAGATCTAGATTAAACATTCTAAATTTCAAAAACATAGAATAAGAGCCTAGCATCACTACTAGGAAAACAAAAGTGGAAACATTGTTCCTCCCAACCAACTCCCAGAGCAGCCAAGTTACTTGCTCCAGAACCCCCGAGCCTGTTCGCTGAACCACAGGAGAAAAATTCTTCAATGTGCCATCTCTTGCATTCTCAGATTCAATCCTCATCCAATTCTATCCTCTTGCTTCTCATGGACATACTAATATATAGTATTTTTCCTAGGACTTGGTCATTTATGAGCCTCCTACTCTTTAGCACTCAACTAGGAGTTGTGACCTGATTTTTGGGGATGGTGCCTCCTGCATCTTGAGTTATCACTAAGTGGATTCAGCCACTTTTCTTTTCCTCTTGTGGGTCAACAAACACTCTTTAACATATATTTCCACTTATTCCCCCCTTCAACATATTTATTAATAAAAAATATTAATTACAAAATGTTTCTTTTTTCACTTTCTGTCAAAAATAATAAAAATGATAAAAATGATAATTAAAGTATTTTCCAGTAGAATTAATAATAAATTATTAATTTCTGGTGCTTTACACAACCCAAGCTATACATCCTTATTGGTTGAAAATTCAAGAGTTGAGAATTTCCATAACCAAGTGGTTATTCTTGCAAATCTAGGGCCATTATGCAATACTTTTGTAGCATTGCTAGCATCTTGCAAATTAGAATATGGAAAAGAATTTGGTTAGGCATGTAACCTAGGTACAATGCCAATCCCAAGCATACTACTCATAATAATCCTAAATCCAACTGCAATTTACTCTGATCTATTTTAATATTAGGTTCGTCCTTAGGAGTATTACCTCATGGTACAAATTTGGCATGAATTTGTGAGGGGTTTTCAAAGGAACAATTATTGTTAACAACATTATCTTCTGTAAAAAAAACCATTACAACGTCATCTTCTATAAACAATTCATGACTACAATATTGTCAAATAGAAATGTCATAGCACCCCTCCTCTTAGGCCCTAATGGATAACCCAATTGGTCGGATCCCCCCAGCCAAAGCCAACCCTCTGCCATGAGGTTGTGGGTTTGATTGTCCTTGGGTCCATCAAGGTTAGGCTTTCATTATTTGACAACCAATAGGTGGTTCCTCCCATGTAGGTTGAGCACCTAACTTAGATCTGCTTGAAAAAAATAACACCCCTCCTCTTATGTCTCGTGGACGTGACTCGACAAGTCTAGACAAATAGTATCTTCACATAGGGGATGGCTATCATTATGCCATCCCATCATTATGAGTGTAAAAAAAAACTATCTTTGACCCTTAGTCACATTATTAAATACATAAATAATATCATTGGGAGTCAGATTAACTTAGTTAATGATGAATACCACTTTTAATATTTCCTAATTTTTATAATATAAATATATTTTGACTTCTTATCTTGTTACTTCTTTTTTATTATATTGAAATTAATCTAAAGACATCATGCTTGAATAGTTGCAAGTTTTGATCGGGGTTGAAGATGACCACTGTTATGGAGAGAAATTCCTATGGCTTGGGGTACCACAATAGACAACTTGACTCCAGAAATCAATCCTTTGCTATATGCAAGAGAAACCAAATATCTAACACTAAAGGATCTCGATTCATACCTTATTCTAGATGGTTGATGTAGATCCCCGTTGGGCTTTCCAACTACAGCTTGAATTGATAAATTTCTTCCTCAACATTCAATAAACAAGACAAGCATGCTATATATAATTGATGTAGACCTACTCTAGCATATATAATCAATAACATATAAGCATTTGAAATCATCCATGGATCAAATATTCATTCAAATACACATTATTAGATAGGAAAAGATATTTCTATTAAAATTAAAACAGAGATTACAATAGAGACAACCTTTGTCGGCACGTCTGTGAATTGGAGAAACTGAGTCCTCCACTTGGGCCTCCACCACTTCAATCCTCCATCTCTCGATAGCAAGCTCACAAGCAAAAGGAAAACTTGGGAAGAACACAAAAATGCTCCAAGGGACAAAGGGATGCAGACTCAAGTATAAGCTCCGGAAACAATGGACTATAGTTTTCTTGTTCTTCAATTCCTCATGCCTTCAATGTATCCAAAGGGTTCCTTATATAGCTCTTCAATGGGGTAATGAAAGGTCAAATCTGAATGATCTCAAGGTGTATGGAAGGCCAGGAGACAAGTGAGTTGGATCCACATCAAGGAAAACTCCAAAAGAATTTGGCCTTTTGCACACATCCCGATGTATGGAGCTTTAAGGGTAAAATCCGTGTATATACGCGAGAAAGGGATTAAAAGTCACGTATGGAAACTTTTGCATGTTTTTAGGGATGATCTTGGAAACATCAAAGGTAAAAAAATGGTCCATGGGGTCGAAGGAGTCTACAAAGGGACAGGGAAGGCCATAAAAGTGTGATTCACCATGTGTGGTAAAATCAACTGTAACAGATGCCCCCTAATGTGTGAGGTCAAAAGGGTCATACGATGGCTGAAATACATTATAAGTCCATCCCAGAAGTGGAGTGATGAAGAACCCAATGGAAGAACTAGCCATCCAATCAGTACAACATAATGATAAAGCTCTGCGTATAACTGCAAATAGATACAGCTGTCCCAGACACATAAGAGTACAATGGCCATGAATAGGCACGATACAATATGACATGTGTGGTCATCGCCATGTACAATATAAATAGATCAGAATCTCCATGTTGAAGATATATAAAGGATCATGATCTCCATGAAGGCTGAAGATATGTAATGGATCAAGATCTCCATAATGGTTGGAAATGTCTGACATATACTGGAATCAAGTCATGAGAGCTGCAATCTCATGAACACTGGCATGATCAAGGAGATAGCATATAAGAGATGCCACCAATCTGGAAGGTATTCTACATGAACTGCTATGATTACATGCCCTACTATGTTAATAGAGGTGTCGAGGTTGAACATAGTAGTCCATCATCTGATTACTGTTCATTGATGTATACCGTTAACAGACACGAGATCACCCACCAATAATGAAAATGGGAATCAAGGTACTAGTGTGCAAACTAACAAGTGTGAATAAATGTGTTGAGGTCGAACACTTGAGAGAATCCATCAATCAAGGGACATTGATGTATTCCCAAAAACTGTCGATGCGATAGAACCTTCCACTGATAACCACTTATACTATGAAATGAGAACTATATACTATGAACGAGAACTCTACCCATAAAAACGATGATTTTTGCAAAAAAAACACCAAAAACACACCCCAAATAGAAAAGTGTTGATACCAGTATACACGTTTTTTTTTTAGGGTAAAAAATAGAGCCATGGACTAAACATCCCATATTGTTGTTTAACAAAACTTTAAAATCAACCTTAAATTGGAAAAAAAGAAAAATTCTTGAAGAGATAAATTACAACTTTCTGGAAAATTGCATATTAAAGGAAAAACAAATTTCTCTAATAATTTCACCATTATAACCATATAGAAACAAAGAAATTATGATGTGATTCATAATGAGATAATATATTAGACCATACAAGAACAAATGGTTCATATAAATATTCAAAAACTCCTCTAGAGTTTCAATTACAAAAATCATACTAGTAAAAAGCATCTAACTGCCTCTTCAAATTCATCCATGGATTTTGACACCCCATCAGAATCTACATTTTCTGCAGATGAAGGACTTGATGAAGATGTAGATGACCCATACTCTTCTCTATTATTGATGGGCGCACCATCTGAGTCTACATCTATGCCCATCATTTCAGATGTCATATTCCTTCGGGATCTACGGCTTGGTTTAACAGACTCCCATCTTGCAACTTCTGGCTGTGGCAGCAACCTCTTGATAATCTCTATAGTCTTGGAGCGGAGAGTGTCTTTCTTTGTCAACTTGAAATCATAAACAAGTATATCAACTTCCTCTAATGTCAAGATGTCAATGCGGTGGCA
>LPNX010104807.1:71575-110189 GCA_001517045.1 Pseudotsuga menziesii | reverse complement strand
AAAATATTTTACAACAAAGATAATTCAAAGGCCCCAAAAAATGTCTGAAAATGAAAATGTGTGATACTGGCATCAACCATTTTTGAAACAGGGGTAAAATAGCTACTAAAATTAGGAGAGAGAAAAACGAGAACTGTGTCGAGTTCTCGTTTCATAGTATAAGTGGTTTGATGACTGCAAGTCTCAAGGCACTCAAAAATGACTCTAGATTCCTATCCTATAATAAATGATTTGAAGTCGATGGGATGAAATCCGTTGGAAGGAGGTAATTAAGGCATCCCCCATCATCCAACACGAGGTACTTAGCAAAGCTATATAATGTGGAAGGACTTGATCATAAGGTGCATGAACCAGTAACTGTACTGGGAATGGCTGACATGCAATGTCAAGATAACCGAGGAATGGTCGACTCATGTTTCAACTTTCTTCGAACAAGAGCATAAAGGCGAATGGTAACTGAATGTAAGCAGAATAACTCGATATGCAAAACTAGGACATCTCTGCAACACAGGAGGCATTGACAAAGGCTCCATAGGGACTAAAAGCTTAACCAGTCGGTGGAGATAAACTCAGATAAATGAGTACAACTCCTAAATTCAAACTATTAACCCAACCAATGGATGTGATATATAGTGCTCTATTCAAAGTCAACACGACTCAACTGCTTCTAAAGATAACATCTTTTCTTGTCCAGCTTTTTGGTTTTTTTAATTTTATTTTTTGGACTTTTTCAAATATTTGAAAAGCTTGAAAAAGAATAAAATTGCTTTAAAGTTACAAACTAGGAGGAGACGAGTGTCAAACGGGAAAACAAACTAGTTCCAAGCAATGGAACATACCTATGCTCAATGCAAGGACACATGTGTAGGATAGTGACACTCGGGGGAAAGTCCCCTCCCAGTAAAAATAGGCAATCAAGCTGCAAAGGATATATAAAATGGCTCTACGTGGCTAGACATGAGACAAGCTTGGGCTGTATGGCTAATACTCAAAGTCATGGAAGCTGACATGAGGCTCAATGAGGAAGGAAAATCTCATGATAATGCAATTACAACTTGACATAAGGGAGTCTTGGGGAAACAGGCCAGCAAAAGATCAAGAGGAGTATGAGGCTCTTGCGAAATGTCATGGTGATACTATACAATGGAATCACACACTCTAAAGGAAAAACTGTCATCATGGGAACCAAATGAAAACAAGGAACTAACTAGGGTACCCATGTAAATTCAAGCTCTACCATTCACATCATGTCACTTCTAAGATAGCAAGAAGGTTCTGTGACAAGATAGAATGAGTTCGTACCTACAGTTATAATGAAATGGTCATAAGGCCATGCAAAATGCAAATGGAGTTGGAATCTAACATATATGCCAGTTTAAACATCATACCTAAAATCGACACGAATGGATCAAAACAATGGTTGAAATGGCACTCAAAATGGTCTCCTACATCATCATATTAGTCAAAAACGGTCCAAAAGGGTTAGAAATGGTCCAAAACTATAGAAAGGGGGTAAAAATTTGAAAATTTTCTATAAATAGTAAAAAATTCAAAACAATATATAACATTTGAAATTTTTACCCAATTGAGCTCAGAACTTCAAACGTGAATTCTGGGAGTTCCAGCCGGCGGAATCCGACACCGTTTTTTCCAGGTAACTTCCCATTCCCTGCTCTTTCATTTGCATTTAAATTTTTCAAATTTCCATTGTGAAAATCGATTTCTAGGCCATTCTAAATTATGCACCATGGCCCACGCAAAAATCAAGGATTTTTCTGTGTATAGGGCTGGCTATATGTGGAAAAATGCCTCAAAGTCGCGTACATGCGTGGCTGTTTAGCAAACAGCCATGTACATACGCGGTTGTTTAGAAAATAGTCGCGTACATACACAACTGTTTAGAAAATAGTCGTGTATGCGGCCGCGTTTAAGTTTTCTATGACATTTAATGACCCAAACTTAAATTCAATGTGCAGGGTGGTTCTAGAATGGAGGGAATGAGAGCACAGGGATGTAGAAGAAGTAGTATGAGGAGATCTAATGGCACAACAAGCTCTTTGTGCATGCAGGCTCTACAAGTTCTGGTGTCTTGGTGGCTTAAGGGCCAAACCAAGACTGCTACAGATGCTAGTAGACTACTGGGATCCTGACTCAAAGTCTCTCCAGATCGACGGGATGTCCCTCACTATAGAGGTGGAGGACATATACTTCATTACTGGATTGTCCCAACAGGGGGGAGTGGTGAACTTATGGTCTCATGGGCCTAGAGGTGACCTCACCATAGATGAGTATATAGCTGTATACTGTTATCCGGACACAAAGAAGGTCGGGAGTCAGATCCCAACTAACTCCATACAGGTGCTAGGCCTAAAGGCCATACTACTGACACTCGGCAGGGTAGCAGGGCTAGCCTCACGGCCCTTGATGTTCTATGCAGTGGAGTGCATGAGACCCATAGTTTACGATTGGAGTACTGCACTGTTGAGCAACAGCTCAGTGACTGCATGATGGGCAGGGTATGAAACTTCGGTTTCAGCAGTATACTGAGCACGTTCTTCTTTGAGTGTGTTTCAGGATTGAGCCCTAGAGTTAACATTCCTCTTCACGGGGTTCAAGATCCGGCCCAACGACGTTGGGTAGATGTGATGTGTAGACTAGGTGGAGGTAGGGTGTCCAACCCCTATCCAACTAATTTATTTCCATGGTGGCGGCAGCAGATAGTTGCCATCGATGATAACTCCTATGCGAGGATTAATCTTCAGGGAGATCCCGACATGTCTCTACCACCAGGATTAGCATACGATGACATTGGTAATGAATCCCAACCCTCTTTTTAAGTTTTGTGAATTTTTTTTTTTTTTTTTTGATATATGAAACCAAAAGACATATTTTTGCGTGACAACAGATAGTGACATGCTGTCATATGTATGTAGATGTAGGACCACGACGGCCTGACGGTTTCCCTTGTCATAGATGGAGGGGAAGAGGAGATGACATTATGGGTGTTGATGTAGAGCAGACGCTCCAAAGCATTCATACCAACTTCGTGCAGCTGACACATAGGGGTAATGATTCTAATGCATGCTATTCATACCAACTTCATGCATGTTATGATTCCAAGACCTTATTTTCCTCTTTTTTTGTAAAAATTTGAGTTGTTTTGCTTTCAGTCCTGCACTGTCAGGCTTGTGTGATAGAATCTGATGCTTGTGGCTTGAAATGTTATGGTTTAAAATTGGTTTGATTGGGAAATTCAAAAACTAGATTAGGCTTTTTTATTGTTCATCTACTTCTATGCTTGTTGGTTGTGTGTAATGTCCTAGTTTTGACCCCATTACATTAGATGTATATGATGTATAAATTGTAAATGATCAGGGTGTGAAGCTAAAGGCCAAGGCTCCACCATTGATTGGTTATGTTATGTTTTGGATTTGAATTGTCACCGATGGTATATCAGGGCATGCGGCATATATTATGACGATCATCATGTAAATATGCATCTATAATTAAAAATGAACCCGACCAGCTACGATCGCGGAAACTAATATGAGAAAGGGGCATGATTTTCACAAGGATAGGGGTGGGGGGGAATTGTCAACCTTGGCCAATGAGAGAAAAACCCATATGTCTTCTTCCTTTGTTTTATTCCAACCACTTTCATTAAGAAAGGCTGCTGGTGGTTGAGGCAGTTATGGTCTTGGAAGTGGGGTGGCAGGACTATCAGTCCTCACCGACACGCACACTCTACCCATGATTTTGTTGTTCATCCTCTCATGCAGATCTTCTTCTCTCCACGACTGTGCTGAAGGCTCACGCACTTCCAATTTTCATGTCCTTCCTATTGTTTGTTCATCCATGGAAAAAAACGGAGCTGTTTTTCCTCACGCAGGACCTCCATTGTCTGTTCATTCCTCACAGGGTCGGATTGTTTTCCACACACAGGATTTTCCTAGTTTTTATCCACGTATTTTTCCTCTGCAGATCTACGGATGGTTTGGCTATATTCTTCCTTCATGGACTGATTCATGGATCCTGCGTTGTCATTTGCATTCACGCCCAGGCTGGGGAACTATAATCTCTTTCCCACCATGGTCTATGTATGTTTTCCTGGTGAATTCATTTCCCAAGGACGGGTTGAATTTCCCCCACATTGTGAGCCGCGTCCACTGATGCATTTCGGGGGCTGTTAATTTCCCCAGGCCATGAGCTATGTTTGCTGTTACGTTTGGGGACTGCTGTAGAGGGCTTGAAGTCATTTTCCCTGGTTTAAGCTGTGATAACTAAATTGATTTCCTGAGTGCAATGGTTGGTCTTCAAACTGTATTATGAGTAGGGATGGGGGCTTAGTTTTGCTTGATAAACCTAGTGGCTGGAAACCACACAAACAAAGCTAGAGGGTTGGCCTTCTTCTCCATCACCCCTGAATAGCACTGGAAGGGAATGCAGGGCCTGAGGGACTGTGTAGCAGAGAAGGGACTGATTCCTTGTGTTGGGTGTGTTTGGGTGTCTTAGAGGTCAGGCTAGTTCTGGTGTAGGTGTTCTTGGCTCTGTAATGAGCTCACCAGCTTAGCATTGAGTCTTTCCCAACTCCTTGATGGCCTGATAAACCCAACTTTGTTGGCTTGGCTGTGTGTTTTTGTGTATCATTGGCTACGTGTAAGCCTGTTGTTCCCTTATTCCTTGGAGAATCATGCCCAGCTCGGGGGTGGCAGCGTTGCTGAGAGATTAAGGAGCACGCTGGCCTATGGTTGGGTGGAACATTGCAGCAACGTAGCTGGTTGCGAAATGAATTCATCTTAAGATAAGTAGTCTTGTCCATTTTTACTTCTACAACTATATTTACTGTAAATGAAAATGATGAACATGTTAAATGAATGCATGCATGTATGAATGCTATTGGTTTCCGCTGTGTATGATGATTTAATTGCATATGTGCATGTTTTAGTTAAAGGTTCTATTTCAGCAAATTTTATGCATGTCCATGTTCGTGGGCTCTTAGACCACATGGTTAATGCCATGAAGGTCGCGTCCTCTCGCCGGTCGGAGGCTTGGGGACGTGACATTGTGTTTGCGAAAGGATTTCTTGTTTTTTGAAAAGCTTAGGGTGTTACTAATATCTCTTTTTGTTTCTGTTATATAGACTAAAAGAAGAACACTAGATTAGCTTCTAGCTTTCATTTCTTGTTTGCATAGTAAACTTATTTTTATTCCTTTAAAAAATAATTTTTTTTACTGAGACTAGGTTATCATCATTGAGCATTGGACATTGGTTCTCTGATTGGATTCACAAGCTTTCAGACTCTTCATGTTCTTTCGTCTCTTATGCATTGAGAACTATCTCGTCAAAATAAAAAAAAATGGTAGTTTTAAGTTAGATTTGCTTACGTCTTAAGAAAATTGAAAAAATAGAGTGCATTTGCATATAGTGTGCTTCTCGTTTTTCTTTTAGGAAAAGAGATTCTTTCCCTTCTTATTTCTTTTAGAAAAGAGAAATTAGTTTGGAAAGTGTTGCTTGTCTTTGATTTTGTGTTCAATACTGTTGTTTGGAATTATTTTTGGGTTTGAAACAAAAGAAAATGCTCTCTTTCCCTCCCGTAAGTAGGCATACTGAACGGTAAAGTGAAATATTTGCACAAGCATACTGCATGGTTTTACTTTTTTGTCAAAACATCATGCATTCACCTAACCACCCACTTTAAAATCAACGATAGTTATAGGATAAAATTTACGTAGCAATTCGAGTGATAGGTTAGAGACGTGTTCGGGCATCATTAAGCGTAGGAGCTGTCGTTATTTGTCTGCATTACATTTCGAGACTCGTGCGGTTCTTCCACATACTGTCGGTATATTGAACGACCTTTCACGTACCCTTGAGCTATATAGAAAGGTGCTTCACGTACTTGATTGTATATCGGAAGGCCCCTTGTGTATGGTTATGCATTAGACAACACTACTACCGATTCAAGCTCCCACATACCTTGAGTATATTGGGAGACCCCACTAGGATACCCTATCTATCTGAGAAAATCCCTTTGGATGTCTTGCTTGGAGCCATACACCGAAAACAACATTCAGGGAGATTACTACGCACGTACCCTCGAGGTATATCGTGACTAGCACCTTCTTGATAATCCTGGTGAGAGACCTGACTTTTTGAACTCCTCCTATCATTTTAAGTGTGCTTGTTTTGACCTATAGCTTGTGTAGGGAAATATTTTGGTGTGTTTTCTAGATTTTCAGACCCTAGGTTAGATAGGAACTGTATAAACTGGCAGAGTTAAGACAATCCAGAGTAGTATGGGGCTTGCCACCCCATTTTACTCCTGGTTCAAGAGAAAATCCAATGGAAGCTATCGAAAAAGGAGCTGCTACCACGTCCCAAGTGGGAGATAATGTGGTTGCGGAAAGTGGAGGACCATATTCTTCACGCTTTCTTCCCTTAGTCCAACAACCTTCTCGGAGAAATACCTCATTCCATTCTCCCACGGAAGGTCATGTTGATGATACAACTCGTCTGGATTTTGGTCCTAATGCTCCATTTTGAGATACCTCTATAGGACAGGCCATTGCCTCATTTGGAACCCGTTTAAATTCTTCTGAAGATGATGAAGAACGTAGGCAATACTGTGATGCCATTCTCCGTGCACAGGAGATTAACAAGCAAATAGATGAATTATTAGGCTCGACACCATCACGTTCCACATCTGTTCCTGTGGCATATCATTCACTTGCCGATTCTATGAGACCCATTGAACCAATTATAGATCATGCGATAACACCACACAACCCAGGTCAAATTACCACCCCCACCACCTCTCATGTTATGTCTGTTCCCAATCCTCCCAGGTCTTCTGCACCTGGGGCCCAACCTTCAATTCCTATTTCGTCAGTACCTTCTAGTGCCGGGGGGCAACCCACAGCATGACCTATGTTATCTGACACCAGAATTGTACCTAGTCAAGGGCAGACCTCTAATATAGAACCATCTATAGTTTATGTCCCCCCCACCCATACTAATGTGTTTAATCCCCCATCTAGTTCAAGTCAGCCCTCGGGGGCACAACCTGTAACCATTCAAAATTGTGGAGGTTATGATTATCAATTACCTCTTGGTAATATTAATCATCCACCCAATCCTATAGGAACGCCTTATGCTAGAATTCCATACTCTAGTAACGCTTTTATGCCATGGGGGCAACCCAACTAGTCTTACATGCTAGCTATGGGGGGGATACCTATACATAATGTGGGAGGTGTCGGAGGACCACCTTATGGAGTTCCTCCCCCTAGGGGGCCTAATGGTCCTGGAGGATCTGGACAATTTCCTTCTTGTGGTCCTAGTGGTCCTGGTGGTCCTGGGGGGCCTGGTGGCTTTCCTCCTTATGGCTCCTGGGGGTCCTGGTGGCTTTCCTCCTTATGGCTCTAGAGGGTCTGGCGGCCCTCTGCCAAGTGGTTTCGGAGGCTCTGGAGGTTTACTTCCTGGTGGCTCTGGAGGGTCTGGTGGTCCGCCTCTTGGTGGTCGTGGTGGTCCTAGTCGTCCCGGTGGTCCTGGTGGTCTTGGTGGCCCTGGTGGTCCTCCTCTTAGAGGCCCTAGTTTTCCTGGCAGTCCTGGTCCCAAAAATCAACCCCCTACAAACATATTTTCCAGTAGTTCTTCATCACAGTAACCTATTTCCCAGTCAACTTATGGTCCTATTGGTATTTATATGCCATATCAATATTACCAATATGTACAACCCAATCAACAGTTACCTTTCCTAGCAAGTTTGGACTTACCTGACTTGTCCAAGTTGATTAATGACCCCATTCAACACAATCCCTCGTGGCCTCCCATTCTGATAAAGTTACCATCAGACATCCCAAAGTTCGATGGGAAGCAAGGAGACGATCCGAAGAACCATGTTATGACATTCCATTTTTGGTGTTTTTGAAACTCCCTCATGGATGACTCCATTCAGTTACGAGTCTTCCAACAAAATTTGACTGGTATAGCCATGAAGTGGTACATTGAACTCCCACAACATTTGTTTGTGGATTTTGGATCATTGGCAACCATGTTTCTTACACACTTTCAGCTCCCTATTCATTATGAAATGGGTACTGATATTTTAACTTCTCTACAACAGAACAACTCCACCCACATATTTGATCATATTCATGAGTGGAGAAGGCAGAGAAGGCTTATTAAGGCCCCTATTCCAGATCAGTTATTAGCTTATTAGTTTACTAAATCCTTGTTGCCTCCTACTACCCGAGATGTGGCTATGGGCAGTGTCGTTACTAAAGAGCATGCTATTAGTATTAGTCGAGACCAGTATCTAGACTTGGTCTATTCCTAGTCTGGAACTCTTTATGACTTGATTCCTCAAGCTCCTCACCCAAGCACCGATCTCACCAAGCCACCAGCAGAAGTACTTGTTGATGGGATTTTTGGTTCAATCCAGTCCCTGTCAACAGCAAAATATGCCAAGCAACCCCAAACTGCCACCCCTACTCCTTCACCTCCTAAGGTTTCCACCGAGGTCAACTCTATTCAAAGTACTCAAACCTTGGGTAATAATAAAAAGAAAGGTAAAAATAGAAATAAAAAACCTAGAAACCAATAGGAGAATCCAATACCTACCAACAGTGATAACGATAAAGGGAAAAGAAAGGCAAAATATCCCTATCTACTATGCGAAGGTGATCATTTCTCAAAGGAGTGTCCTTGTCGGGACGAAATATCCTAGTTTCTGAAGTCCAATCCCGCAACCGCAGTACTTACGGATCCTTTTCCCTCTCAACAAAAACTGATAGACCACATGTCTAATCAGGGTAACTCTATTTCGTCAAAGGAAATTTGTATGATTTCTTCAGATAACATTAATCTGCAAACTCGAAGTCAGAATTATGACAAACCCACAAATAAGAAAGAAGATCATTCTTCTTCAGGGAAATCTCCCTCTACTAGTTCTCCTGAATCCTCGTCTATTGTCCCCTTATCTATCGAGAAGCCTACTCTCAACATGATTTTGTGTCCACCTAAGAGCACTCCTCGAAAGGCAGTATTTAACCCTAACGCTCGAGCTGCTCAATTTTATAATGTGGTTGAATATCTCGTGCAATGTCTAGCTTAGAAGTACTCCAAAGTTTCCCTACACAGCGCAAAAACTTGTTGACAGCATTAGAAGCTTTAGACCCGGATAATACTAACTTTATTCATTTCAATGTTGAGAACTATAAGCCTAGATTACCGCATAAACTTGCTTTTCAGATCATTACGAAAGTAGTGGCAAGGAAATTTTTTCGAATGGTACTAGATGAAGGAGCTTCGACCTTGGTTTTGTCTCTGTCTTCTTGGAAATCTCTTGGCTCTCCCGAGCTTGTAACATCACCTACAACCCTTAAATCCTTTGACAGATGGGGTTTTCAACCCCATGGTCTCATATCAGCCCTAGTGGTCGATCTGGGGGGAAAAACCATTTCCATTCAAGTAGAAGTGGTAGATGCCCCTTTAGATTACAACCTCCTTCTAGGAATAAATTGGTTCTATTCCATGACTACTGTCGCCTCAACAGTATTTCGAACAGTCCAATTTCTGCATCTAGGGATAATTACAACCTCCTTAGATTACAACCTCCTTCTAGGAATAAATTGGTTCTATTCCATGACTACTGTCGCCTCAACAGTATTTCAAACAGTCCAATTTCTGCATGGATACTGCAACAGTCCATATGATCGCCTCCTTTGATTATGAGCCCAAGGGTAAACAAGTTGTTGAGTCCACCTTGTTGAGTCCACACAAAGCGCTGTATGATGCTATTCAAACCTTTTCTGATGATCAAACGAATGACCGTCATCTATTGACTTCGGATCCTTACCATTTACCGTACTGGTTAGAGCCTGCTCTTCCGGTTCTAGATTATCTCTCTGAGACTTTCCCTTCCAATGAGTCCATTATGGAGATCATGAATACGAATGAGTCCATTTGGGAGGATCACCATCATAGATCCATGTTCCTCCCCAACACCAGTTCGGTTAGCCATGATTTTGCATCCTTATTTCCTACTGATATTGTCAACGTACCCCAAAGGCCTATATTGTTGCAAGATACAGATTCTGAAGGAAACCTTTGGAACATTACTCAGACGAATCTGATTGACATATCATCCAAGCCTAATGTTATTGAGCATGTTCATGTTGAGAAGAACTGCTCGGTAGATGAATCTGAAGCGTATAAGGCACTTTTTAAAGAATTCCATGATATTTTTGCGTGGTCCTATGAAGAGATGACGGGGATTGACCCATCCATTGTGGTCCATGAGATTAAAACCTATCCCACGGCTAAACCCGTCAGGAAAAAACTAAGGCAATTCCATCCTCGGAAGGCCGCAGCTATTAAAGATGAAATTGAGAAACTTCTCAAAGCTAGGTTTATTTATCCTGTACCCCTGATGGAATGGGTATCGAACATTGTTCCTGTCAATAAAAAGCAGGGCACCATTTGAGTAAATCTTGTCCTAAAGACAACTTTCCTACTCCGCACATCGATCAGATTATCGACAACTGTGCTGGAAGTGTCATCTTTTCATTTATGGATGGCTTCTCTGGCTATAATTAAATTGAGATATTACCCTCTAATCAGCATAAGACGACATTCATTTTCCCATGGGGAACCTTTGCATATAAGAAGTTACCTTTTGGCTTGAAAAATGTTGGAGCCACATTCCAGCACGCGATGTCCTATGCGTTTCATGATATTAAACATATTGTTGAACCGTACCTTGACGACCTCCCTACTCATTCACAATGACGGGAGGACCACCCTGGTCATCTTAGAGAGATATTCATGAGATGCCATCATTATAATATACGGCTCAATCCGCATAAATGTGTTTTTTTCTTTGAGACAGGAAGTCTGCTAGGTTTTGTGGTATCCAAAGATGGCATCCAGATCAATCCTTTGAAAATTCTCACCATTTTAGATCTAACAGCCCCAACTAATCTCCTTGAACTCCAAAGTTTGCAAGGGAAGGAAAACATTCTCTACCATTTCGTGTGCAATTTTGTAGAGAAAACGCATAGTTATGTGCGTCTCCTCAAGAAGAACACTCCATTATTTTGGGATGACCAAGCCCAATGCACCTTTGATAATTTTAAACACACTCTGACTCATTCACCTATGATACACCCCCCGGATTATTCAAAGGACTTTCTCTTGTATATTGTTGCCTCTGCTACTACCATCACTATGGTTTTAGTGCAGGAAAATATCCACGGTCAGGAGCATGTGATTTATTATGCCAGTAAGAATCTCATGGATTCTGAAACTCGCTATTCATGTGTGGAAAAGTTATCATTGGCCACGGTCATTGCTGTACAAAAGTTTTGTCACTACATTCTTCTCCGCACTACCACTGTATTGGCAGACCAAAACCTGATGTATTACATCCTGACTCATCAGGTGCTCGGGGGAAAGTACTCCCGTTGGATAGTCATACTTCAGGAGTTTGATCTGGAATTTTCCAAAGCCACATCAAAGAAATCCTTGGTCTCTGTCGAGCTTATGTGTGATCTTCCCTGTGCTTCGATGGAATCTGAGCCCAGTGATTCATTTATGGATGAATTCCTATTCCTGATTAGCACTACCGATCCTTGGTATGGATATTTCCTTGTTTATCTCCAAACACAACAATTTCAGCCGCATTTATCCTGTGATGATCGTCGTCGTATGCCTAGGTATTTCTTGGATAGTATCTTGGATAGTATCTTGTATATATGTATATTGATTGACTTTCAGTGTGCTTTTAGTATTTTCAAGATGGTTTTGAGTTTAGTGTCTACATCTATTTATACCATGTTTTGGTCATCCAGATTCCTTTCTATAGCTTCGCTGATGGTGCTTGCCACCACACCTTGAATCTCACCTCGGCTGCTTGGGTCCTCTATTCCCCAGCTGAAGATTTGGTCAATTCAAGAGTGGTTTGTATAGGTCCCACTACTAATAACATCGTTGAGTATGAAGCAGTCATCGATCTTCTAACTGAAGCTTCCTCCCAGGATGTTCATGATCTAGTAGTCTTGATGGACTCACAACTCATGGTTTGCCATTTAAACCATGTTTACACCATTATAAACCCTGTTCTCCTCCGCCTTTTTTGGAGAGTACATTTGCTAGCAAGATCATTTGAAACCATCACTTATAGGCATATCCCTAGGGAACATAATGTAGTTGCTGACTCATTAGCTAATTACATCCTAGATTAGCATATTGCCCATTCATGACATTGGAATCAAACATGGTACATTGTAAATAAACATTACAAGACACATAAAACTCATATAAAATGCATTTGTCATTTGAAACATATAAACACCATGTGAAAGTCTGTATATATATATACAAAAAAGTTTACAAAAAATAGGTCCCGAGACCTCATCTGAAGCACGTAGGATTTCAGGGAAAATCACTATACAAAATCCTAAAGTTGTCAGCTTTTAGTACTTATCTCATACACTAGTGGTGCTTGTGATAGTACATCACTGCTCGAGCTACTCTACGTAGCAGCCTACTGAATCAACCTGGTACTCCCACTGTGGATCTCTGATATCTCATCGGGAGGTCATCAATGGCAGCATCAGGGATATCCAAGGTCAACCTCTCCAGGTTTTCCTCTAGCTCCCTAGTGATATCATCACCCTGTGGTACAAATTAGGCTCCAGCTCACCTATCCAATGGAGAATCTCCTCTAGGTCTCGCTGCTCCAACATCTGTATGAGAATATACAAGTCTCGTCACTTAACAAAAAAAATATAAAACATTAAAAAACATAAAAACATTTCATCCATTTTAGGGTTTCTTGTTTCTTACCGATGTTGCCCCACTGTCTGCCAGGTGGGAGTGGTAGGTCTGGATCTTCGATGAAGTCCATACCTGTGTAAGCATAATCCTCAACCATGAGGATATGATCTCGGAGCCATCTGAAGAACAGGTCACTGAACTTCACCCTTCCCCTACCTGCTCCTGTACGAGCCATGACTTGGACCCACCTCAGCATACGGGGGTCCCACGCTCTCAAACTCTGGAAGACCACCCAAGGTCTCATCTGTAGAACCCGCTCAAAGAATAAGTATGCTAAAATGGATCCAAAGCCAAACTGCTTTAGCTCTCCCTGCCGACACTGAGTCAGCTAATATTTGAATATTGGAAGCATGTCTTCCGCCCAATTGAATACTGTGGGTGCCATGGCCTCTATGGCATACAGCATGTGTGCCCTAAAATATTGGTGCACACCCTGACTCTCGACCACCCTCTACATAGTAAATAGGACGGTTCGTAGGGGCCCATCCATCACTGCTCTGATAGGGATCTTCTTCCCTGAGGTCCTCGTCCCTGGAGCATAATGACAATCTATAAGTTCTCGAGTGGTAATATCCCCTCCATGGGAACCTATCAGTGATATGGGGGCACGCCATCTCGAGAGACCAGTCAAGAAGTAGATATTCTCTACTTCCACTGTAAGAATATGGGCCCCCACCTAGAAGTACTACTACTCTGGATTCCACATCCGCAGTATGTGTTCCAGTAACCACTCGTGTGACGCCATGCTTGGGGTCCAGAAGAACTTCAGGAGCACATAGTCTTGTAATGCGGCAATACAACCCACATTTCTCTCAACAAAAGCATCATCATTGTCATGTGTTCTTTCTTTCCATATCACCATGTTTTGAGCAACCAAGACTTGTCAAAAACAAGCATAGCATGCATTAGAATCATATTTAATCATTAAAAATCAAAATAATGACTTTATATTGCTCATGCTATTAGTTTGAAATCTCCATGGCCGGCACCGCCTGTGCTCCATTGGAGACAGGTGGTGGCACCACCTATCAACTATGTTATAGGCGTGGTTCTCGGGTGGTACCACATATCCCGCAAGGGGTAGGCATGGTGCCCGCTTTGAATGTTTTAGGGCTTGCCATATGAACCCAAAACCCCACCAAAACTCAAAATAAATGCTATGAAATGAAAGAGTAGGGTTTTAGCTGCTACCTGCAACTAACGGTGCTCAAAACGAACGGTGGGAACTCCCAGTATTAGCTGCTGAAGATATGGTTAAGAAAGTGCTCCAAATACTCTCCGCTATGGGTAAATAGTGAAATGATTGGATTTTTTATTATTTACATGACTTATATAGGCATTTTTGGGTCTGACATACTATAGTTTTGATATAAAATCATATTTTAGTCAAAGTTTATCTATCATGATCCCTTAATGCTAGTTATAAATGCATTTAACACTTGTTTCTGAGTCGATTGCAGGAGAAGAGAACTATAGTAAAAAGATTTGGAAGTTTGTTTATGGATTTTTCGCACTTTCATAAAATGGAAAAGGTCGATGAGCATTTATTACGACACTTTGGTCATGCTCTTTAAACCCAGTATCAAAGGTCTGAGTCCATTTCAGTTTCTTTCCATGCTTGTAAAAAGTTGACTTTGTGTAAAGAAGTGTCATGGAGTCTTCTTTTCACATCTTTTTTCAGACACCTTAAACATGAAAAGATTATCGAGTCCATTTTCGATTCTTTCTAGGCTCGTAAAAAGTGACATTGTGTAAAGAAATCTCATGGAGTTCTCTTTAAACTCTTTTCAGGCTCCCTAAATACAAAAATATCGTCGAGCGATCTTGTCTTCTTCACTCTTGTTAAAGTATTTGAAGAGTCGTCCATCTGACGGTAGGTTATCTCTTTTTCGATTTTGTTGAGGCCTGGAAATTAGCAGGAAACAACAACAAGGGATTCTCCCCAGTCAACGTTCCCAACTAGCCCGTGACTGTTTGGTGTAGGGAATCCGTTTGGTTTGTGGTCTGGCTACCGTAGGTTAAGTAACAAAAATAAAAGGGTTTTACCGGTTGCGTCCTAGTCCACCGTGTATATTTTTGTATTTTTTGACTATAAGTATGATATGCAAGTGCCTATCTAAGATGCAGATTGATGAAGAATGTGAGGATTGGTCACAATGTGATGCGCAGGCTCTTACCTCTCATCTTAGACTCTCTCACATCTAAATCACACACAACTGGAAAAACAAATGCTAACTAAGCTATCCCTAGGGAGCAAGATTATTAATTCATGGGTAATGTAATACTATTCACATGTTAAGATAAATCACAGATAGCTTTTCTTAGAATCAAAACATATAAACATGAATAAAGATAAACACGACAAGATAGCTTATCACCCATTAAAACATCAATTACTCATAGTGGAAATTATCACATAATAAACCAAAGAACATTCAAATAAGAACATAGGTTCAAAAAGTTAGAACGCTCTCATAGTTAATGAAACACAGCTGAAAATAAAATAGTTCCCATTCAAAATTGTTCATTTCATCACATTTGAACATTCCACACAGCACTTTCTCCAACAGGCAAAATTTGTAATTTCATTATTGCAAAACGAAGTAGTTCCTCTTACAACAAGTAGCTCACAAGTTTCTCTGGGAAAAAGCCTCCCTCCTATCTAAATCTTCTATATTTATACAAAAAGAGCAAAATTGTTGGGCTGCCCAAAAACGACTCTTAGGCTTCCCCAATGCTTCACCTCCCATACTATTCTTTAATATATTACAATAAACAAATAAATTGCTTATGAGGAGGGTCTCGCTTGGCTATTCAAGAACTTTTTCCATGCTGAAGCCTCTGAGGCAATGCTTTCGAACTCGCAAGGTTCTAAGAACCGACTATTAATTTCTAATTTAGCAGCCTGATTTCTTATTACTTCTATTCTGGCTGTGCTCAGGTGAAGTTGGTCCTCTAGCAACTGCACACTAATTGCAGAATGAGCTACTTCCTTCCTCAGGGTCTGCTCATCTAGGGCCTTGATGTGTTGCACCCTTTGTTCATCTTCCTGATACCTCCTTTGCAACATCTCCAAAAATAGGCTATGGTCTAGAAAGGTATCCATTCTTTATTCAGCCTCAACCTGGAAACGATTATAAGTAATCAAAAGTCTTCTGAAGAACTCTGCACAAGCCCCCTTTGTCTTCTTGACAACCTTCTTGAATTATTCAGCTGTGTTTATGGCAAACTCCAGTAAATCATATTCTTGCCTCAGGGCTTGTTGATCTTTTGATGGCATATCTACTGGGGTTTCTTCATTTGTTTCTAATCTTGCCATTCTTCCTGTCAGGACTTCTAATATGTCCTGCAATCTGTCTACAAAATATGAAGAGGTTTCCAAAATCTCTTCCAGCCGATTGTCTACCTGCAAGATCTTGCACCTTTCTTTTTCTATGGCTACTTGCAGCTGGTGCATCTTACCCCTCTGTGCTAGAATATGATCCTTGAAAGGTTGAAGTTTGATTTGTTGTTCCTTGTCCTCTTCTAGAGCTACTGTTAATGAGGTAACCTGTTCTTTAAGCTCTGTAGTCTGCTCCTGAGATTGCCTCTCAGATTCCTCCAAGGTGGCTTTCTGTAGCTCCAACTCCCCTATCTAACCTAGCAGTTGCTCTTTTTCTGTGTGAAGACTTTCACATACCGTCTTCAACTCATTTTTTTTTCTGTTCTTAACCCTTGACATTCGTGCTGCAATTTATCCAGACTTTCTTGGGAAGCCTCCAAAGATCTCTTCTCTACTTGGAGGGACTGGAGCTCAGCTTTTGAAGACTTTATTTCAAATTGTATGTCTTCAAACTTTCTTTTCAATATACTACTTTCCTCTCTCTCTCTTCTGAGGGTATCCTTTAGCTGGGCAGCATACTTCTTTGACTGTTCAAGATCAGTCATTATTTGATCTACATTGTCCTCAGAAACATGGATCAATGCAACCCCAGCTCTGATGGTGAATCTAGGGTCCTTGTCTGTCCCATATACTACGGTTGTATCATTTATCATTTTACCCAACTGCCCCCCAGTCTCGACCTTTCTATCAGTCCTCTTCACTATTCTCTTCCTTTCCTTGTCATAAAAATAGTGTTGAAATCCGGTACCTCCTCCCCTTTCTTCTGCTCGAAAGGTATTAGCCTCAGGGTAGGGACCATAGCCTATCCTATTGTGCTTCCAGGCTGCCTCGAAATCTTGAATATCAGGATTACTTAGGTCCTGAGCCTAACTGTCTACAGGATAGGAAGTTGATTGATCTGTCACTGCCTCTGTCATTTTTAGTCTTTCTGCTTCCTGCTTCCTTAGTTCCTCATCCATCTTCCTTTTATTTTCCTCCTCTTCACTCCGAGCAGCTTCTTCTACCTTTCTAGCTACTTCTTGTTCAGCTCTTCTCTTTTCTTCCTCCTCACCTTTGAGCCAGCTTTTGAATTCCTGTGCTAGCCTCCTAGCATCTTCATCCCTTTTTCTAGCTTCCTCTTCCTCTTCTACCTTTTTCTGATCATCATGTCCTTTCCCGCCTTTGGTGGTGATTTTATTTTTAAATGTTCTTCTTAAGGCCGTTATATTTACTGCACTGTGGAAAATGGATTCATCTTTATCCCAATGGCTTGTGTATTCAAAATGTACATTTGCCTCCTTGCAGTGCTCTGCCACTTTATTCCAAGAATCGTTCCTGTGAAAATTTATTTCCCCAAAATGGAACTTCCCCAATTCTTCCACAAATTCATCAGCTTTCTTCACTCTTGTGAACTTATAGCTCCCCAACTTAAATGGTAAGGGAGGATAAGCCGCTTTCTTATGTTCGAATAAAAATCTCCCTATGCCATCTAAGAAGACTTGCCTAACTGCCTCTTTGTGCATTACATAGTCAGTGGCATATTTTGGCAGTAGTGAGGGTGCTCTGGAGCATCCATACATTCTGAAATACAATCCATCCTACGTTAGGTAGTAGTCTGCATATTCTTCAATAACTTGCAATGCTTCCTCCGACATGAAGTTGCACTCTTTTAAGAATATCAATGTATATAATGGCATCATGAAGTGCTCACACACTTCTCTATAGTGACTATGGTACTTATGTGCCCACAGTGGCTTGTAAGCTGAGTAAACTGGTGTTCTCTCTCGGTCCCAGATACACCTTAGATTAGGGAAGGGTTGGTTGCATAGTATGCAATCAATCAGTATAGAGCTCATATAGAACTCTAATTTCTTCGGGACACCCCTCCTAATGCTGAAGCAATGCAGGCTGAGAGGCTGTTGGACACAATGCTTGCCCAATTGAACACTATCCCCTGTGTTGCAACATAGAAGATAATAGGCACCCACTCCAAGTTAAATATTTTACCGTGGGCCTTCCCAAAAATCCTGTTCAGCATCAGGGCAATGAACCTGTAAGGGTTCCTCAAAGTGGCAGTATCATATTCCCCTGATGGCCTAGTCCTGAAACGTTTTCCAGGCACCAACATTCTCTTCAGTGTCTCGACTAGGTCAAGATTAATTGTCTTCAGCCAGTCTTCATTCAAGTACACTTTTGCTTCCAGTAAGTGGCATGCCAGTGATATGTACCTAGGGCTATAAGCAACACAACCTTGTTTGTCAACATTTTCCAAATTCATGGTCGTTACATCTACCCTAGGCAGAATCCACCCAATCACCTCTGAGCATGGAAAAAGCTCAGGTCTAGTAGCAACTCTCATCAACACAAATCTCTTTATATTGGCATATATGGTTTCCTCCTCAAAACCTATGTTAGGTACCTCCCGGTGAGTTATTAGTCTGTAGACTTCCCCCCATTTATATTCAGGTTCCATACCAACTATGCATTTGGTATCCTCGTAAGTGTACTCAACTTTGGTGACAATTTCAACCTCGGGTTCCTCTTCTACTACAGGAGCCTTCTTCTTCTACCGTTTAGACATCTCGAATTCTGAAGAATTTCCCTGTCATACAAAAAATCCTTTTAGGTTATGTTGGGCCATTCCTCGATAACATTAAAAAATGGAGACAAAATGTATGAGCATTTTACCTCGTTTATGCTAAACATGATTGCAGCTATGAAAGTAAACAAACAATACTCAAAACCAAGTGTTCCTGCACAAAACCAATCTGCTAAAAGAGCTAAAACTAGCACATAACTAAAGATTTGCATAATCAACTCATCATATCATGGATTTTCTAAAACGAAGAAGATCCCTCTCCTCTCGTTAAGGAGAAAACAGTCTCAAAAGCCCCTCTCGGCGCTATGAACCAAATCGTTCCATGGAAAATAATATGTCTAATCCCAAGTGAAGGATACTTCATTGTGATAGTGTGCTTAACTCGCTTTATCCTTGAGGTTGGTGGTAATGAGGGATAGCAAAGCGACTGAGCAAAGAGAACATAAGGTGATGGGGCGGTGCCTCTAAAAATATTCTGCATTCAGCTCGGTCATGGAAAACAAGAGGACGTTGCTTCTTGCAAAAAGCACTCGCATCAAAATCTGCATGGATAATGCATTCTGAACCCTAAAATGGTCCATGGTCACCTGGTTCACAAAAACGAGGGTGACTATACCAAAACCTTAGCATCTCTAAAGTAAACAAGAAACGCCCTCCTCCTGCAACTAAATAGAGAACTACCCTCCCCGGACGGCCAAACATAGACTGGGGGAAACTGGTGCAAACAACATAATGGCCGCCTGCACCGGTTTCTCTAGCAGTCGAGTGTGAGTTGAAAACTCATAACGGCCTGAATGTAATCATCAAGTAAAACAACAAAACCCCCCACTGGGAAGCAATATTGTCTATAGATTATATATATGCACTGAAACGAAAACTAGATATCCACTAACCGCTGAGACAGGAGCTAAAAAAGGGTGACAAACTCAGTTTGACCATTCAAATGAAAAGGTAAAACGGGCATAAGGGCCTACCTGGCAATGTGCTGCGCGACTGGTCAAGAAAAAAAACCGTAAACCTCCATGGTGGAGCCACCTAGGAGCGAGGTACCGATAGCGAGTACGTTGGTCTGCTCGAGCAATAACGACAAAACGGGCTATTCACAAAATAACAATAAAAAAATAATAAACCCAAACCCCAATATATACGCCGCAGTCAACACATAATCGGTGGGAAAGAATAAAACAATCGGAAGACTGAACGACTACGGGATCAGTGATCCTACCAGTATCGCCTCCGCAACGGTGGATGATGAAATGGTTAGGAGACCTGTAATGGCGTCGACAGGAGAAACAAATCAAAACTCGCATCGGAGCTCACAAGACTAAGGCCTCGGATCAATAGATGGTTGAAGAGCTACAACAGCGGAAATCATAAAGGCACCAATTTCTGTAGACCAATCAAAATCGAAGGTTGAAAATCAAACATGACTTCGGTTAAGTGGAAAACAAACAAAATACATCGGAAGGATAGTGGTTTCCAGAGCTGCAATAGTGGAAGCTGAAAGCGTAATGATCTGCGAATCAAAATGGAGGGGATCGGAAGAGGATCATACAACCATCGGGGAAATTTGTGATACTTCCTCCGCAATGGCAGAAAATGTAGGGACAAACATTCCAACGGGATCTTAATACAGCTGCCGATAAAGAAAAACACATCGGAGACCAATAACACTTGAATTGGACTTGATGTCCTATTCTTTTCCGCAATGGTGGGCGTGCAGATAACAAGACTCCCGACTCAATAGTCTAAAACACTTTCGATGGCAGGGAAAAATCAATATAATCCATGAAACATTGTTGGCATAAAATCCAATCTTGAGAAAAAATCAAACAAAGCCAAGGAGCTGAGCAAAACGAAAGAAAAGGAGGGTCCCAAATTTTTTTGAATTTTGGGAAGATGTTGTAGCTGCAATATGTTCGGATAGGACTATTTACGAAAAAGGAACACTCCAGCCAACCATGACTGGAAGAGTTCCCTAAGGTATGATTTTATACTTTTTCGGGCCTTAGGGACTAAATCATATGAAAAAGGACCCCTATGGAGTCTTCTTCCGCAATCGTTCAGTCTCTCTAAACATGAACGATACCGAGTTTTCTTTCAATGGACTCGTTAAATTAAACATTGAGAGATCCATTTTGGGAACGAACCCCTCCTCTCTCAGGTTCATAAAACATATGAGTCTGGACTTGTCTTCCGACAAGCTATATTGAGTGTTTGTTACCCTCTTTCAACTCGTAAAACCGAAAAGAGGCACTCATTGATCATGATGGGGGAAATGGGAAGGGAATCATTTTGCAAACAATGGTAGTTGTTTGTCGTTACCTTTGAACATGGCACTTGTCTGCACATCATGTCAATCAATTGGTTATTTAGTTGATTTCTGTGATGAGCCACTTTCATCAGTCATATCACTCCTTTGAGTCTTTCAAAAGAATGCATTTTCCACTGTCACATTGTGTGTTTATCCCGCTCAGTCATGCTACCAAGTCTTTTTGTCATGCCGCCTGATGTTCAAAGGGGATTTGAAGAAGTTTTACCTCTGCATTCCACATAGTCTTTGTGTTAGTATTTTTGAGTCAGTATTATGGTTACTACATTCACATCATTCCAAAACTATGTTCCAAGTTTCGTGTTGTCGATGTGGGACTCATCATGGCCCTCCTTCGATGAGATTGTTCCCATCAACATCAGCTCATCATCCGAGAAATAGCCTTAGAAACAAATACTTAGTGCCTTGATATCTGTATGCCTTAATGACATATTCTCTCACTTTCAACATAGGTTCACATCATTGGCCTTTGATCGACAGAATCGACTAGGTGTTCGACATCAGGACATCTATTCACACTCAGTATATTGTACTAGAGTACCTTGGGAATCATTGACATTAATGGTGATCTCCCTCGCACTTCTTAACGGTTCACATCATTGGCCAATAATCAAGTGGTTTCTACCATGTTCGACTTCAAATCATTGTAATCACATGGATAGAATCGTACTTTGTGGAAGACGAGATGAAGACCCTAGGTATTTTTTTAAAGCAATCATCGCTTTCCCCAGGTTGCGATGGAGTTTTGTATGTCTAGCATGGATCCACATTTGTATGGTCGTGGCTATGCTCAAATTTGCATCTATATGACATAGATCCAAATTGTATGTCTGGTAGCTATGCCCAAGTTTGAGTCCTCTATCACATGGATCTATGATGTATTCTAGTAGCCATGCTTGTTTATTCCTCTCATGGATCTGCCTTGTATTGGTCTATAGCCATGAGTTGGTTACTTGTGTCTATGAGTCAAGATACTGATGTACTATAGATGCCTACTTGACAACATGCTCTGATCGAGCCGACATTTTCATCTCGTAGCGACGATTTGTTCTCTCAAAGCTCTCGTTTATCGTATCCCTCTAAGACTTATGCTTTGCGGGGCATCCTGTTATACCAAAATCATGTCACCATCATGTGATAAGACTCTTAACATACCTACTTGCCTTGAATCCTAGCACTTGGAGTGGAAAATCATACTATTTTGTCAATCTTTCACAAAAATGCTCAACACTACGCTTTCCCCTTTGTCCAAGAGCGGTACCTTTCTCGCACCGCCTATCCCTTTTTGTCCACAAGCGGTGCCACCACTTATCACCCTTAGTCCATAAGAGTTTCTTACCAGAATCACTTTGTCATCGAAGGAGAAATGCGGTACCTTGGGTAAAAAGGGAAAAAGAGAAGTTTCTCAAGGCTTCTAGATGATGAGCCTCGTGTCCTCTCTTATCCCTATCATTGTGGGTTAGTTGAGCTCGAGATCCCTCATCCTAGGATCTTAGAGGCCACCTCATCCACAAATATCTCAACCATCCCTATCCATTGATCCTTATAAATACATGCTCATATCCATGGTTGAGGGGGAGAACTCTTAAGGTATTGTTATGCTATTGGATTGATTACTTGGCCCAAGCCATTGAAGAGCATAGAAAGAAAAAGTCGGAGCTTATGGGGATGAGAGTGCTTGGTTCCATGGAGATGCATGTCAACACTAAGGCTTAACTGGTTGTAAACTTATCCATTTTATCTTAATGCAAAGTTGATTTCCATCCCACATTACTGTTATTGTTTGATTTCACATGTATGTTGTTAGATTCCTTAGTCACTAACATGGATCAGTAGATTATATTTTGGCAGCTTTGATGTGTTTACGTGTTTAATATGATTGCAGTTACACAGGGTTACTATCGAAGCATCACATTCCAGGTATCTACGGCATCTAAAGAAGGTCTTTGACCTTTGTCACTCATTTGTTCTGGATCTGAACCATTCAGACCAGTGGAACACCTTACTGTCCGCGAAAGGTGAAATATTTCAGCTAACAACACCATGTGAAATGGAATCCCATAGAATCTCTATAACGGCACTATATTTAGCAACATTGTATGAAGAGGGTCATAAGCATACACCTCCTGAAGACAATACCTGACCCGTAGGAGTATAAATCACTCAAGCAGCAGAGGCTAAGTGTTGAGTGTGACGGCTAGCACCATCCATGAATCCTATATAGATGGAAGATTCCATTGACATCTGCCATAAGAAACGAAAGATAATCAACAAACCCGATCATCATAAGAAAAACCTAACTATGCAAAATACTATACAATAATATACAATAGTCAGCCCTGGCTGAGAATCATGCATAGTACTTTTTAAGATAGAGCCCATTTCTAGGCTCCGCCAAGGCTATCCCTTCGTAATCTACTAACTCATATGCACCCTTCTCTAACACATGTTTAACAACGTAAGGACCATGCCACATGGGGTTAAAGTTTCCTGCCCCCAAGGGTTCTTTAGCTTGATCCCACAAAAGGACCAAATCTCCTTCACTAAACTTCCTTGGATGGACAAATTTATCATACTGGACCTTAACGCGACGCTTATTCACTTCTAGAGCCACCAAGGAATCTCAGCACTGCTCATCAAGCTGCTCTAAGTGGACCAAACGTTCCTCCAATGGGGAAGTGTCTGGTAAGAGCTCTATGGCTAGCTTCAAAGAATGGATTTTGCACTCAACCGGCAATACAGACTCCACTCCATGTACAAGTTGATATGGAGAAAAACCCATGGTAGTCGTAATCGTTGTCCTATAAGCCCACAAAGCAGGATATAACATGATATGTCAATTGGTCTTGCTTTGTGTGATGGTTCATTGGAGAATGGACTTGAGTGATTTGTTCACTGCTTCAACCTGTCCATTCGCTTGAGGGTAATAAGAAGAGGAATGCTCCTACTTGTACCCTGAATTTGAGGCCAACTCTTCCATCATTTGATTCTGAAAGTGCCTACCATGGTCAGTGACAAGCTCTTTCGAAATACCGAACGGAGTAATGATCTGGTTGAATACGAAATGTCTGGTTGTCTCACCGTCAGATTTAACCATGGGCATAGCCTCAACCCATTTCGTGAAATAGTCAACAGCCACTATAATATGATGATTCCCCCCAGTTGAAGCTGGGGTTCAATCCATGAAATCAAGCCCCCACTTAGTGAAGGGACCGGCGGTGATAATTGGATGTAACAGGGAAAGATGTGAGCGCATATTCTGTGCAAACACCTAGAAAGGGTGGCATTTCTTGACCGCATTAACACAATCTTTAAATATCAACGACTGTAAATAACCTGCTCTCAAGATTTTTTGGGCTGTCAAAAGCCCAGATAAATGACCACCACATGCCCCTCCATGGCAATCATTCAGCACAAGCTCAACCTCCTCATGAGTTAAACAACGACGTAAAATGGAATCTACCGAGGTATAATGTGTTATCTACTATGAGGTAATTCTTGGATATGTGACGTAACCATCGTCGTTCATCCCATGAAAGGTGAGTAGGGACCTTCAATGTTTGTAAATATATGATAATATCCCTGTACCATGGATCCAAAGTTGAGATCAGAAAAATGTGCTCATCGACAAACGTATCTTCACAAACTTTCCTCCTCCTCCTTGCTTGGGAAATCATATATAAGATCCGCAAAAATCAACGATTTTTTTTATTTTGCCGAAACAAACTCGAGATTGAATTCTTGCAACATGACAATCCACTTATTATACTTTCCATCTATCATCCTTCTAGTGAGGACGAACTGAAATGGATTGACATGGGCTACCACCAAGGTCTGGCGAAGGAGAATATAGTGTCTCAATCTTTGAACCGCATGAACGGTAGCTAAGGAAAGTTTCTCCACATAGGAATAATGGATCTCAACATCTATAAGGTTTCAACTCAAATAGTATATTACATGCTCCTGGAGCTCCTCATCCTCTTGAACCAAAACCATACCAATCGTCTCCATGGATGCAGCCACATAAAGTAAAAAGTCACGGCTATAGTCGGGTGGACTAATCACTGGGGCCAATGCTAAGGCGCACTTAAGCGCATCAAAGGACTCCTGGGCTTGCACATCCTAGGAAAAGGTAGTGTCCTTCTTCAAAAGACGCATAAAGCCTCTAGTCAAATTGGCAAAGTTAACTACGAATCTCCGCAAGAAATTTTCCATGCCTTGCAAACATTAAAGATGTTTAATGTTTCTCGAGGGAGACAATTGAAGTATTGCCTCAACCTTCAAAGGGTCGACTCTTATACCCTCCTTGGAGACAATGAACCCTAATAAGTGACCAGACTTCACACAAAAAGTGCACTTATGAGGATTTAACCTAACCAAGTAATGGCGGAACCTTTCGAACACTAATCTCAAATGGTAGGAATGACGCATCCTCTGACGAGAATGAGCAGCAAGGTCATCCAAAAAGACTTCAATAATCGATTTGAGATCATGGAAGATCAAGCTCATAGCCCGCTGAAAAGTGGCTCTGGTGTTTTTAAGGCCAAAAGGCATCTTTCGATATGCAAAGGTACCCCAAGGACAAATAAATGCAGTCTTATGTTGGTCCTTGGGTTTGATTTGTATCTGATTGTATCCGAAAAATCCATCCATAAAGGAAAATACCTCGCTTCCTGCACACTCATCCAAAGTCTGATCAATATATGGTGTGGGAAAATTATCCTTAGGACATGCACGATTCAATTCATAAAAATCAGTGCATATACGGATCGTTCCCTGTTTCTTATCAACCAGAATGGGGTTTGAAACCCACTCTGTCAAGGGAATGGGATAGATAAAACCAACATTCAACAGTTTTTCTATCTTAGCCTTAATCGCGGGTGCTTTTCTAGGATTCACCGCACACAAGCGTTGTCAAACAGGCTTAGCATTGGGATAAGTTTTAATCTCATGTTCAATAATGTGAGGGTCGATACCTGGTATTTCCTTGTATGACCAAGCAAATACGTCACGAAACTCTTTGAACAGCTCGGTATACTCTTGAATCTTGGCATGGGAACATTCTGCCCCAATATAGACATTCTCAATCTTGCCAAGATCATGAGAGATATTGATAGGAATGGTAGGAGATATATTTTCCATGTTTCCATCAGCCATCAGACCAGGAGAGCTTAATGGAACCACGGGACTACCAATTCTCTCACTAAGAATCTCCCTAAAGTCTTCACACTCCAAACGGTCAAGCTCGGGAAGAAAGTAAGATCTATGATGCAACTCTTCCCAAGGTGGATCAACCCCAGACATAACCTCAATAATAACTTCATCTGATGGAAAAACAATATCAAGGCAGTCATGCGTGTGAGAAGACTCAACTGCCCATGCAGGAAGCACATATGGGTCCTCCTCCTCCGTCCGCGAAGAGGATGGACTAGGCTCTGCAACACATTCAATATTATCTTGATATGCTATCATTGCTACAGGAAATGACACGTCTGTTCCGATAGGCTCACACGAAGGACTCGGTGTAGGAAGAATCCAAGGATCTTCCATATGAGTGGTGTAAAAAGACACCGCACGCACTGACGACGAAGCCTCACCATAACTAGACCCAATCATAAGAACAGGTGCAGGACAACTAAAGGATCCCATAAGGGATGGATACATGCCAACACCCACACTCCCAGTTACCGGCTGAGAGTGCTCAACAATCGGGACAGAAGCTCCCGAAGATGCAGTAACACACGGATTCTTGAATGACATTTGATCAATCATTACTATCTTCCCATTAAATGGAAAGCATACAACTTGAAATAGAGAAGAAGCTACGGCTTGCATACTATACATCCAATTTCGACCCAGTAACAGATTGTAGTCAAGGGGCACATCAACCACCTCGACCTCGATCACGACGATCTTCCCTCCCAAACGGACCTTAAGAGAAGAAAAAATGTCATGCATCCGAAACGATCTACCATCAAAAACAGTCAACATGGTAGCAGATTTAGACAACTCAGGGGAAGCCAAACCCTTCCAACACACCAAAGACATCACGGAAGCAGTAGTGCCTTCGTCAATCATAGTGCGTTTGACAGTCTTGTTAAGACATTCTACATGAATCAAGAGAGACACATAGTAAGGCAATCAAGGTTGTAGTCCCGCGGTTTCAAATTTGATGATAGAGGAAGATTTATCATCATTAACACCAAGAGCAGAAATCAAAGCCTTCCTTTGTGAAGGACAACTCTAAAGTACTTCGAGTGCAGACATCGCACAAGGAGTGTGGCCCAAATCCTCAACAACAAAATAGTTCTGGGTGGCTTGGGAATTAGGATTGTGCCCCGAACGCTTAAAGACTCCCTTAGGAATGCGAGGTGCAACTTCAGGTTTATCCACGGGGTTTTCAATACGCAAAGGACTCTTAGGTGGAGTAGGTTCCTTTCCAAGGTCAGTTTGTACAAACCATAGTCCTTCACACGAGTCATAACCTTAGTAGCATGCACCATATTGATGCAACCATGACCATTACTAGCTTTCGGTGGATCTTGATCCCCACCATACTGATCATGGTTCCTTGATTTCATGTTTTCATTATGAGGTAAAGGGTTGGTCAGCACAGCTGGGCCCTGCACTATGAACCTCGAGGCTTCTTCTATCCGAGGGTATAAGTGAGTAAGATTGCCATCCTTACACAACTTACAAGGAAACTTAACCTTATGTTTAGGATGCTTGTCTCCCCCAACATTTCGGGCGTTCTTGTCATTAGAATTGGCATTTTCATTCCTATTCCCACCCTTACGATTGTTTTACCCTTCTTCTTATTCCTTCTGAGTTGCTGGTTACCCTTTTGGTCCGACGATTGCATCAAAAGCACATTCACTGTCTAGGTGGGTTGAGACGAAGCCATGGCTTATCCTGAGGCAGATTGGTTGATAGATAATTAACTGACCTATTTCACAACCAAATCTGCAGGTTTGGTACTTGTACAACCAATAATGCCATCGGCATGTGGTCCAGGTTTGATATTAAGGTTGAAACTAGAACACGAAGTGTTAGGAATGATCTCATATAACAAACCAGATTGAGCATAAATCAAATCCAACTCTTGCACCCTAAAAATGGCTTTTTCATCGTTCTAAACTCTGGATGTAGAAACATCCTTTGCTATATAAGGTAGTAACGATTTAAGGAACCACTTGAGGAGAAACTCCAGTGGTATGAAGGTTTTAATCAATCTCTTCGGTCTACGCCACTCTTGGATATGGTCCGAGATATGCGTGGTTTTGTCTTGTCAAAATGTCAACAAGATTTCTGCACCAACGTCATAACGCACTGGTAGCTGGAAGTGGTTGAGAAAAGTCATAGCTAGGTCATTGAACAAAGTGAATGCTCCCCTAAGTAATTCTATGTACCATTTCGCTGTAGCTCCGGTGAAACAGCCTTAAACGGATTGAATCTTCATGTAAGGAATTAGAAGAGCACCAAAGGTGAAATGTAGTAACATGTTCACTAGGATCTTCTCCTGGTTTTCCCTCAAATTTGGGGATGTCTGAGGGAATCTTCGTAGGGATAGCTAACCAAGCTGGGTCATAAGATACTGGATCGTTCGTTAGTCTCGATGATCCGATGGATTATTCATCTTCAAATTACACTGATCCAATATGGTACAATTAGTTATTAATCTATGGTTTTAACTGATATGCTAAACATTATATGCACAGCCCGCGCAGTTACAGTATGGTGCGCATTTATCACAGGGGCTACGCAGCACAGTTATCGCACTCCGCGTAGCTATCGCATGGTGCGTAGCTTATCACATGCTGCACAGTCACCCCATGGTGCGCAGCTTATCGCATGACGCGCAGTTGTGACATGGGCCGCGTAGTTCGCGCACCGTCAAGTTGAATATCGAATGGTTTGGCAAAGTCCTTATATACCACGACATTTATAGGCTGGGACAGCGGATCAAGTATATCATGAAGTCCTTATATGCCGTGACATTTTATGCTGCGAAGTTGTTGGTGACATCAAACGATTATGTTATGTGGCATAGGCCAGTTGCAAGTCATTGCAACATGCTGTGAATCGGCACATGTGGGTGGAGTTGGTTGCAACGTTTCGGGGATATGGAATGTTGTGGTAGCATAATGCTTGGGCCATGACTTGGCGGGAGAGCATGATTCAGTCTAGCATATGGTTGTAAGGACAATAAATAAAAATCCGTTACTTATCCTTCCTCTGAACTCTTAAATAGAGGAGGCTGGCCACCGAGACAGGGGGAGCAGAGTGGAGGGACTCAGCTTGCTTTAGAGCGTAGAGCATCGTTTCTCTGTTATGAGAAGCTTAGAGAGATTTTTGCTGTGAAGTGTCTAGATGCTGTAGAAGTTGACATTCTTTGTTATAGTTTAGCTTTCTTTGTTTTGAACGCTTATTGTAATTTCCAGAAGAGAGGTCTTCAAGATTTTGTACAACATTCTGTTTACAGTTGCTGAAGTTGTTTCCAGAACCATTTTTGTACCATTTCAAAGAGATTAATTGGATTGGTACCCATTGGAGAGGGACCCGGAGACGTAGCCCAGTGGAGGGGGTGAACTCCGTTATCAACTTCTATTTGTGACTCTCTGTTTCTATGTTTTCTTCTTTACATTTGTTTATCAGTGTTGTTTTCCATTTCTGTTCTGAGCATTTAATTTCTGTTAATGTTGTTTCATTAAATAACCTGTTGATCACATTCTTTTACAACAAACTTTTAATGCACACAAGTTGAGGTCCGGCGGATCATGTTATGGTATCAGAGCTAGTTGACTGCTTGTGCAAGTTTGTGAATGCTTACTAGGTTCAGGTTAAAGCGTGGTGAAGGAGAATTAATTGAAGGAGATCCTAAGATTGCCTCCAAGAGAACATTCTCAAGAACCATGTCTTCTCCACGAGGGGAAGAAGAAGGACATACAGAACGGGAAAAACCTGTTATTTCAGAAACTGAGTTTCTAGAGTCTTTTATGAGCATGAAAGCCATGATGGAAATTCTACTCGATGAGCGAGCAGAAAGGAAGAAGAAAGAAGAAGGATCTTCATCCAAAGATGTAGAAGTGAAGAAGGAAGAAAAGGGTAAAGGAGAAGGAGGTGATGGTGATCCTCCTGACACTAATCAAACTTTCTCTTCTTCTAATACTTCTCATTCAAATAATGCAAGTCCTAATATGCCTTATTTCAAATTGGATGTGAAATTTGAATTGCCAATTTATAATGGAGATTTAGATGCTAAAAAGTTAGACAATTGGATCAAGCAGCTTGAAGTATATTGCAGGGTGCAGGGCATTACTGATTACCCTTCCAGGATTCAGTTGGCCACTTTGAGGATGAGTGGAATGGATCTTACTTGGTGGGAGAGCAAGATTCAACAAGATCTTCGAAAGAATGGTGAAATTATTTCAGTTTGGAATGAATTCATTGAAGTATTAAGGAAGCAATTTTATCCTTTAAGTCATATGCAGCAATTAATAATGAGCTGGAAAACTTTTAAACAAGCTAAAGGACAAAGCATTCAGGAATATACTCATGAATTTAGAAAGAGGGCTATTGCATTGAATGTTGCATTAGATACCCAGGAAACTCTTCTTAAGTACATTGGTGGTATGCATTCTTATCTGCGACATACCTTGTTGATGTTTAACCCCAGTACCTTGGATGATGTATGTGTTCAAGATACACATTTGGAAGCTAGGGGGAAGCATACTAATGATACTTTTGTGAAGAAATCCTTGAAATTTGACAGCAAATCGAAAGGAAAAGATACGGGGAAAAAGAAGATGGCTATTGTAAAGAAAGAAGGTGACAAGCCTACATGTTCACATTGTCAGAAGGGACATGATGTCTCTAAGTGTTGGAAACTTCATCCAGAGTTAAGGCCAAAGAAGTACGAAGGAAAGAAAGATAACGGCAAAGCAAAAGCTACTGCAACAGTTATTCAGGACTTAGGATCCAACTCAGGTGATGAAACAAAGGTTACAGCTGTCGGGATCCAGGGTAAGAATAAAAGTATCTCACTTCCCATTGATGCAAAATCAAGTTCTAGTGCAAGTACAAATATGCCATCTACTTCTAAGCTAAATGATAAAAATAGAAGTGCACTATTTCATGTTCGTGTCATTCCAAATCACACAAAGATTGATACATTGTTTGATAGTGGTTCACAAGTAAATCTGATATCAGAAGAAGTGGTTAAGAAATTGCATTTAGTTACTATGCCTCATGAGAAACCTTATCCTCTAGGTTGGGTTACTAATGATACACGATTGCAAGTTACAAAGAAATGTGTATTGAAGTTTGCAATTACTGAAAAGTTTGTGGATGAGGTAGAACTAGATGTAGTACCACTTGACATTTGTGGAATTGTACTTGGGAGTCCATATTTGTATGACCGGAAAGTAGTCTTTTATAGAGAGCAAAATAAGTATCATCTTTTTAAAGATGGTGTAGAATATATTGTACGAGCACATAAGATAAATACCATTCTAGCCATAGTCTCTGCAGGACAAATGAAGAGGTTGGTAAATGCTAGTAAGAATTTTGTGTTGATGATGGTTAAGGTGAAAAATGATGAGGTCTGTAAATCTTTTGAAGGGTGTGACCCCAAGCATAAATATGAACTAATTGAAATCATTTCTGAGTATGATGATTTGTTTCAAGATCCGAAGGGGTTACCACCAAAGAGAGAGATTCAGCATGAGATACATTTGCAGCAGGATGTGCCACTCCCGAACATAACCATGTACCGGATGTATGTGATGCAGAATGAGGAAATCAAGAAGCAGGTTCAGGAGCTGATTGAGAAGGGGGTCATCCGGCCCAACACTTCTCCTTGTGGCTCTCCTATAGTCTTTGTTCCAAAGAAGGATGGGTCTTGGAGGATGTGCCTCGACTATAGGGCCCTTAACAAGATCAACATTAAAAATAGGTATCCTCTTCCCCGCATTGATGATTTTCTTGATCAGTTGAAACATGCAACTTACTTTACAAAATTGGATCTGCGTAGTGGGTATCATCAAATCCGTGTTTCTGAAAATGATGCTTGGAAAACAGCTTTTAAAACAAAACAGGGTTTTTATGAATGGCTTGCGATTCCTTTTGGGCTCTGTAACGCACCTGCTACTTTCATGCAGGTCATGAATGATGTCTTTCGTTCATTCATTGATGATTTTTTAATTGCATATCTAGATGATATCCTTGTGTTTAGCAAAACATGGGAAGAGCATGTTGTACATGTGAAGAAAGTTTTAGATGTACTAAGAAAGGAGAAGCTTTATGTAAAGATGCCCAAATGTGAATTTGCTAAAAATTCTTTAGTATATCTGGGCCATATTATTGGTGGAGGCCACCTGCGAGTGGACCCAGCCAAGGTTGTTGTCATTGTAAACTGGCCACGGCCTAACATCGTTATTGAAATCAGAAGTTTTTTGGGTGCGGTTCAGTATTGGAGGAAATTCATTTCTGGGTTTTCTTCCATTGCTGCGCCTTTACATGCGTTGACAAGCGTCAAAGAAATTTCCAGTGGGGAGGCAAGCATCAGAGAGCCTTCGACACTTTGAAGGAAAAAATTAGCACAGCACCAATTCTGACATTGCCATATTTGCAATAACTATTTGAGATAGAAACCGATGCTAGTGGGTTTTCCATGGGAGCAGTTTTGATGCAAGGAAGAAAGCCAGTTTGTTACCATTCAGAAACGTTCTCTACTATGGTAATTAACTATCCGACCTATGACAAAGAATTGTATGCTTTAGTACAGAGTGTGAAGAAGTGGAAACATTACATCATGGGAAAAGAAACAGTCATACATACTGATCATCAGCCACTTCAATATTTACAATCTCATAATAAAATACAACAAAGTAGGCATTTAAGATGGATGGGATTCTTACAACAGTTTCATCTCGTAATTAAGTACAAAAAAGGAATTCATAATAAGGTAGCAGATAGGTTATCAAGGCCTCCTACAAATGCTTCAATTATTCTTCAAAATAGTTCATTAACACATGAAAGTTATATTGAACAGTATGCAAAAGATAAAGATTTTAAGAAAGTATATGCATCACTAATACATGGTAAACAGGAAGAGAACTATTATGTGCATAATCAGCTCTTGTATCATCTTCGTAAACTTTGTATTCCAGAGAAAAAGAGAGTGCATGTGATTAGAGAAGCACATAGTTCGTTGATTGCAGGACATTTTGGTGTAAGTAAAACATTGTTTGTATTGCAGAATCACTGTTATTGGCCTCAAATGCAAGAAATTGTAGCTAAATACATAAGAGGTTGTGTTATGTGTGCAACAAGTAAGCCTAGCAATAGGAAATTGGGTTTGTACACACCTCTTCCAGTTTCTTCTCGTCCTTGGGAAAGCATTTCTATGGACTTTGTAGGAGGACTACCTATGTCTAGGAAAGGACATGATTACCTATATGTTGTTGTGGATAGATTCAGCAAAATGTGTATCTTAATTCCATGTAACAAACAGATCACTGCTGAACAAACAGCTAATCTATTCTTTCAGAATATTTGGGTACATTTTGGGCTACCCATGTCTATTATATCTGATCGAGATTCCCGGTTCTTGGGAGAATTCTGGTCAACTTGATGGGAGCTTATGGATACTAAACTTAAGAAAAGTACTCATCCACAGACCGATGGGAAAACAAAGATAGTGAATAGGACAGTGGTTCGGTTGCTCAGAGGATATTGTAGTAAACATCCTAAACTTTGGGATGAGCAGTTGTAGTATATACAACATGCTTACAATCATGCAGTTCATTCTTCCACAAAATATCTCCTTTTGAAACTTGTTTTGGTTATCTGTCAAAAACACCGATGGACTTCTCTTTTGGCAAAGATCCAGTGGATGGACATCATGATGCAGATAAAGCGCTAAGGTTCATTCAGAGAATCCAAGTAGTGCAGCAGGGAGTTCAAGAACAGTTGGAGAAGAGCTAGGCCAAGTATAAGGCCAGGCATGATAAGCATCGAGTTGATCATCAATTTCAGGTTGGTGACCGAGTTTGGTTACATATCACCAAAGAAAGAATGAAAGGTGAAGGTAAAAAGCTTAAGCTTATCAGGTATGGTCCTTTTGAGATCTTGGAAAAGATCGGCACTAATGCTTTTCACTTGAATTTACCTCCACACATGCAAATTTATTTAGTTATCAATGTTGAGAATCTTAAACTATATGAGCCTCCTATGATCATGGATGAGGAAATTAACATACAGATTCCTTCAGTTGATGATATGGCACCTGAATATATGAATGAGTTGCAGGATGATGTTATTCTTGACAGAAATGTAAGGACTTCATGAAGGGGGAATGTTGAGTACCTTCGAGTGGGGCTGAAAGGCATGCATCCTAGCAAAGGAAGATGGATGGAGATTGGAAAAGTGAGGGAGTTGTACCCTCACTTACTTGCCAAATGATTCAAGATTTTGGTGGTCCAAAAGTTCTCCAATAGGGAGGAATGATCCAGTGGATTATTCATCTTCAAATTACACTGATCCAATATGGTACAATTAGTTATTAATCTATGGTTTTAACTCATATGCTAAACATTATATGCATAGCCCGCACAGTTATAGTATGGTGCGCAGTTATCACAAGGGCCGCGCAGCACAGTTATTACATGTCGCGCAGCTATCACATGGTGCGCAGCTTATCACACACCTCGCAGTCACCCCATGGTGCGCAGCTTATTGCATGCCGCGCAGTTGTGACATCGGCCGCGCAGTTCGTGCACCGTCAAGTTGAATATCGAATGGTTCGACGAAGTCCTTATATACCACAACATTTATAGACTGTGACAGCGGATCGGATATATGGCGAAGTCCTTATATGCCGCGACATTTTATGCTGCGAAGTTGATGGTGACATCAAATGGTTATGTTACGTGGCATAGCCCAGTTGCAAGTCATTGCAACATGCTGTGAGTCGACACATGTGCATGGACTTGGTTGCAACGTTTCGGGGATATGGAACGTCGTGGTAGCATAACGCTTGGGTGGTGACTTGGCGGGAGGGCATGATTCAGTCTAGCATATGGTTGTAAGGACAATAAAGAAAAATCCGTTACTTATCCTTCCTCTGAACTCTTAAATAGAGGAGGCTGGCCACCGAGACAGGGGGAGCAGAGTGGAGGGATGCAGCTTGATTTAGAGTGCAGAGCATTGTTTCTCTATTATGAGAGGATTAGAGAGATTTTTGTTGCGAAGTTTCCAGATGCTGTAGAAGTTGACATTCTCTGTTATAGTTTAGCTTTCTTTGTTTTGAATGCTAATTGTAATTTCCAGAAGAGAGGTCTTCAAGCCTTTGTACAGCATTCTGTTTACAGTTGCTGAAGTTGTTTCCAGAACCATTTTTGTACCATTTCAAAGAGATTAATTGGATCGGTACCCATTGGAGAGGGACCCGGAGATGTAGCCAAGTGGAGGGGGTGAAATCCGTTATCAACTTCTGTTTGCGACTCTCTGTTTCTGTGTTTTCTTCTTTACATCTGTTTATCAGTGTTGTTTTCCATTTTCATTCTGAGCATTTAATCTCTGTTAATGTTGTTCCATTAATTAACCTGTTGATCACATTCTTTTACAACAAACTTTTAATGCACACAAGTTGAGGTCCGACGGATCACTCGACAAGTCAGGAAAATTTAACATTGCGAGGAAAGGGAGCCTAGGTTGAACAGGTCTATGAGATGCTCCCTAATAATTTTGGTTCACATAGGACTGATTACCGTAACCACCATGGCCATCGCCATAGTATCCTCCTCCCGTTTGACCCATGTAGGGTGGCATGGAAGCACCATAATGTGGTGCACCTTGACCATTTGGGGCTACAAAGCCATAATTCGGGGAGTAAGCGGGTTGTTGATACCCGTACCCATAAGGTGAATAACTATGTGCATACTACGGTCCATAATATGGTCCATAAGAAGTCCCATGAGATGTCCCATGAGACACTCCATAAGTAGGAATATGACCTCTAGAAGTAGGAATACGACCTCCCTAGACAACAAGAGGTACTTGACTCTGAGACACGACTACGCGAGTAGCAGCAGTACGCACATGACTCGTAGGAACATTCCGGCCTAAAGGACCATGTGAATGAGGGGGAGGAATAGAATTTGAAGAAATAGGGATAGAGGATGAAGGGACATGTGAAACTATGTAAGTGGTATTCCCTACCATCACTCGTCTTGGTTCTGGTATCCGAATAGGACTACTAGCACTAGGTCTAGGATGAACATGTGATGTGACCTCCACCATCGGGATGGAGGGTGAAATGTGACTCGTGTTCCCAAACCTTTCCACATGGAAATGACCAAGAATGCCCCCAGGCATAGTGTTAGGTTCAAAATCTGACTCGACATGTTGTGCGAAATCATGTGTAGGAAGACCAGACATGTCATAACTAGTGCTTGCAGGTTCATGATGAGTCTCTTTGCCCAAAAACCAATACTAGCGACCTGTGAATGAGGGATCATACCCAATGTGTGTAGGTATATCAGGTGAAGGATCATATGTAGGAGTAGTATCTTCTTCCCCAACCTCATGAGGTGGAGAAGGAAACTCAAGAATTTCATCTTCATGATCTCCCATCGTGTGTGAATCAATGTGAGAAGTAGTTCGCCTGGACTATCTGTTTCTCTCTCCCAAAGGAGGAGGATATGTAGAAGGCGAAAGTCTTGCTAAACGATGAGAACAGCAAAGTACCGCACCCAAATCCACAATGACTCAAAAAATGAAAAAGACTCTTCTAATTACGCAAACCATAAGCAAGCTAGCGTGCACAGAGCATACACCTATATAATCTAAAGCCAATCACAAGCAAACAAGAGTAGGATATGTGAGCTCCCGAATGAAGCAGGTATGTCTCACCTAGGAGAGGCTTGAGACTCCCATACACAACAAGTGGAGGTTCGTAACCATTTATTGTGGCCATCAGCTTCAACGCATATAGCGACTATGCTGTCCGACCCCAACCTAGCCAGGACACCTGCAGAATAACCCCTGCAAAGTACCCCCTTGATAACCTAGGTAAGGCAACTAAGGTCACCTCAATATAATCAATGCTCAGGCAGACATTCACAGGTGGGATTAACTGTATGGCAGGGTAGCAAATCCCAAAACTCTCGAAAGAGCCCCCAGATATGAATACAATCCTGGAAATATCTCTGGTACTACTCAGTTATGACTAGGGGTCATCCCAATCAATAACCGCTCACACTGCCTCGTGCTTAACTCCCTTGCAAGGGGAGGATCCTGAGAAACACTAATTATACCAAGGAATTTCACACTCTCACCTAGATAGACACATACATGTTGTTGTTTAGTGGTCTTGGAGAATTTACTCACAATGAACTATTCCAAGACCCTAAAACCTAATCTTGTTGGTGTACCCTATCAAAAAAAATAGTGTAATCCATTTTAATTAAGCGTTGATTTTATTTGGCTTTGTTACTCAAAAAAGGTAGATGACCGTGCAACCAATGGTGTTATGATGCAACATGAAGCAAAATGCACACCTAACAATCAATGCAAATGCATTGTGTCAAATGAAAAAACGGGCATCCTACTACGTGAAATGCAAAATTTTCTTCAAATGACAAATGAAATCATTCCTATATGAAATCCTGACTAATACTTCTCTAAGCAAATCTAGTGCAAGTACCATGCAAAATGCAAAGTGTAATGATGCAAAAAAGCAAATATTTTTGGATTTTTTGAATAAAAATGAGATAATGAAACAAAAAAATGACTCTACCACCCCCAGAATCTGCAAGCACAATCAAATAGCACTCATGCAAAGCACTAAGGTAAAGGAGACCTAATGCACTAATCCCAAATCAAAAAATCGAAAATGCAATGACAAGAACATTCTTAAAAAAAAATTACCCTAAAAGGCGTCTTTGGTCAGAAACAGAGGTGTATATAGACTCTAGAAGCATCAAAGGAGACTCAGCAATCATCAAAACTCACCCAGCAACACTCAATCTTACTCTAAAAGGAAAAAATCAAGGCATACGTGACTGTATTCAGAAAACCCGCATATGTACGCGGATATCTCAGGCAAAACCGCATGTACATGTGACTGTGAGGCAAAAACTCGCGTAAAGGAAGAAAAATAGATAAAAATGAAGGCAAACAGATAAGCTGAGACGAAATTCACACCTATCAGACACTACTAGTCAAGCATGCCCCCAGACCCGACTCAGAAACCGAGAAATCAGAGCAATTCAAGAACATTGAATGCCGATAAAAACCCCCAAAAGACAACTACTAGGAACTCCCCAACGAAGTTGCCAATTCTGTTACGGAGAGAAATTCCTATGGCTTGGGGTACCACAACAAATAGCTTGACTCCAGAAATCAATCCTTTCCTATATGCAAGAGAAACCAAATATCTAACACTAAAGGATCTTGATTCGTACCTTATTCCGGATG
>LPNX010104807.1:11761-70011 GCA_001517045.1 Pseudotsuga menziesii | reverse complement strand
AATCTTCGCAGGCTATATGAGCTTCTGGCCATTAACGTTGTGGATACCAAAGAAATGAGTGAGGAGATAAAGAAGATGGCTGAAACAGTAAGCTATACTTCCTAGCAAGTAAGCAATAACGATGCCCGCATTGATGATAATGAGAGCAGCCTTCGGGAGATGCATGGGAAAATGGACAGAATTCAAGAGGATCTTCAGAGATTCATTGAAATGCATCAGGCCAGCCGAGTTAATGGCGAGATCAATGGCGAAGTTGCTGAAGCGGCCCTCCCCATGGAAGAGGAGTCAGTAGTCCAGCCGAGAAACAACAGGAATATGTAGTAATCTGTTCCCTCTAAGTTATGTTTAATGTTTTTTTGCCTCCTTATCTGTTTCCAGTTCGTAAGGGTCTACCCCTATAGCAGTTTTAGAAGCTTTGAACAGTCAGTTTGCAGGGTATTTTGGACAATCCCATGGCTGGTCCTCTTTGACAGCCTTTTTGATGTACATTTTCTGCTGAAGCTACCATCTCTGTAACGCATGGCTGTGCGCAGCCCCCTTTTATATATTTATGTTTATAGTTTCTGTTAAAAAAAAATCAGCTGTAACAACCACAATCGATAGCCCTAGCCACCCTGCCTACAAGCGGAACCCTGTTGTTACTTTATTTTCACATGTATGTGGTTCTCAACATTTTTTCCAAATCAACATACAATAATATGCATATCCAACATTTAAACGAGGTGAAGGGAATTTTAAATAGCGTAAGTGAGGGGTTTTTAAATACTATAGGTTTTCTATTGGGTTATTTGTACACTAGGATATTAATGAGTTCTCTTATATTGGTTGGAATGTTAAAGTAAACATAAATAAATGAACAACTTATGTAATTTCTTTTATTTCTAAATAGGTAGTTGACTTTTGTTCAGTAGAAAAGAATCATTTTTCATACGGATCTCCACATATCTAAAAATTGATCCTCAATAACATTCCAAGACAAAACTACAAGTCAATAGGCTGAGGCCAATATTGTGCAAAGATACATCCCATTGAAAAGAGTTCAAGATGACAAATAGGTAGTTGAGTTTATTGCATATAAATTTCAGTGATCATTAACCAGCTTACGACAGAGCAATAATTGATGCCACAGATTCATTATTGGTCGTTGGATCTCAAAGTGCTGAGATCCAACAGCCAGCAATAAGCCTGCAGCAACAATCATTTCTATGTTGCACGCTTACTAATTTTCGCCATAAATTTCCACTTTAATATTTCATAATAATTTTTATCTTTAATAACTTTCAATACTAATAATAATAACATTTATAGCAATCCCCATCTTTAATAATTTTTAATACTTATAACAATAACATTTATTTAGGTAATTTTTTTCATTTTCCTCTTTTCATTTCAACATTTAAATTAATTAATTCATTATATGTAAAATTAATTTTAAGTTGGTTTAACATTTTTAGTTAAATTTTTAATTATTTGTTAAAAATTTCAATTATGAAAGTTCGAATTTCCTCATTTTAAATTATTTCAAAAAATATAATTATTTGAAAAAATTATAATAGTTATTTTTTTAAGAAGTTATTATAAAACTAATTTCAAATATAACGGAATAAATAATTTAAATATAATAAAGAGAGTAACACACATGATCCTTTTAATTTTCAAAGTATCTTTTTTCATCTTTATGACACATACATCAAATGAAAGTGAAAGGTTGTGAAGAATGATTCACATTTTTAATTCAAATATTAATATGTAAACCTAAAGTGTTATATAGATACATGAATATGATCAAGAGAATATACATCATCCAAGACAACATTTCATGTGATGAAAATGTAACGGCCATTTAAAAAACAATGGCAGTGATTCATAAGTCATTCACATGAATATAATACAACTTAAGATGAAAATATAAAGAGGGTAATGAAATAATAAAATACTTGATATTTTCAATGCCCTTTCTTCTTAGCTATATAGCCGTTTCTCGATTTTACAACTGCTTGATGCTAAAAATTGACAAAATGTATGATGTGTAAAAGTAGAGACTGCAACACAGTTGCTTTTCGTTAACACCAGGAACATAGGAGCCTTGTGTCGAATATCAACCTTATCTAACATTTGTTTTCTTCTTTTCCTTCGGGTTCCTCGATAATGCATCTTTCTTTTTCTTTGTTGATGGTGTAACCCCTTGGTCATTTAGTATTGTACTTTTAGCCTTAATCAAGCCTATTTTTTCTCCCATATTAACCTTCTTAATAACAGTATTCCATCATGTTTATGTAAGCAATCTCCGATTCTGTGTGTAAATCAAATTTTAGCCTTAATCAAGCCCTTTTTTTCTCCCATATTAACCTTCTTAATAACAGTATTACATCATGTTTATGTAAGCAATCTCCGATTCTGTGTGTAAATCAAAAAAATATGGGAGGTTATGCCTTATACAAATTTTTAATCATAACCAATATTTAAAATCATAGAAAAATGTATCAATAATTTGCTTTCGGGGCATGGGTATTAATTCTTCACGAGGTGCCTCCACATTATTTCGACATGTTATAAGATGATCTTCATAAAGACGGGTTACCAATAATCTTAATTCTTCAGTCTATGAGAAGGGTGATCCTAACTTACAAGTAGGAGGAAACGGGCACTTAAAAGCTCTTGATGCTTTGTTAGTACATCTTTCGTGAGTCATGAGTAATGGTTCATTTTTTACAATCATTTTCATAATATTTAGAATCATATTTGTAACGTCCCCGACCCTCCGGTCGACGAAGAGGACACTACCGACATACTATCTATCGAGAACTAGCCCCATAAACGTAAAATAAAATGCATTGAACTCAAGATACACATATGCATAAAGAATTAACATTCAGTAGAAGCAAATTACATTTAGTTCAAGCATTCAACACAATTTAACATGTTTATCATAATTCACAAAAACAATACAATTGCATGGGTAATTACGCCAGAATACTTATCTTCGAATGAAGCTCCCCGCAACCAGCTATGCCACTGCAACGTTCCACCCAACCATAGGCCAGTGTGCTCCTTAATCTCTCAGCAACACTGGCACCCCCGAGCTGGGCATGATTCCCCAAGGAAAAGGAAACTGAGCAGACTCACACATAGCCTAAGATATGTCAAAAACTCAGTCAAACCAAAGCTATGTTTGGGTTTATCAGACTGCCAAGGGGATGGAAAGGCTTGTTTGCTAAGCTAGTGAGCTCAACCATAGAGCTATGGACACTTGCACAAGATCTGACTGGAATTTTCCAACACAAGGAATCATCCCCTTCTCTGTTGTACAGTCCCTCAGGCTATGCATTCCCTTCCAATGCTATTCAGGGTGTGCAGTAAGGAATAATCTTCCTTCAATGAGGTTCCTCTTGCACTAGATTTATCAGGAAAATTACATCTTCCACTCTTAACTTATTCAAACCAAATCAAAGAGCATAACAACTCAGACCTAAGAAAGGGTGCACATACATCAAAATACCAATTGCTAGTCTTTGGAAAAAAATTGGGAAACCCCAAAAACATATTTACAGATGGAGACAATAGTTTAGCAACAAGATGATTTGCCAAGGAAGGTAAGAACAACCCCTAACAACAAATTCGATTTCCCATGGGCGTCTTGGCCCTAACGTGGCCAAAAACGAATTCAATACACCACAATTACAGTGCTGGGCATGGAGCCAAAATTAGAGAGGGTAAGTGGTTAAAACAGCCCTAGGAGCCAAAATCGATTTCAACAAATGTTCATTAGCTTCACGTGGGCAAAAACAACCTCCACAGACCACAAAAAATATGAATCTTCCTTTCCCACGAATTCTGAGGACGTTTATGGCATTACAGGAACTAAATGACTACCATAAACTCCCAAAACAAAAATGCCCACTTGCTGAACAACACCAAAAACAGATTTCTGGGCATGCAAGATGAGGAAAATGAGCAAAAACGTGAAGGTAAAACAACTCCCAAGCTTTCCTTGCGTCAGAAAATGAAGAACGTGGGTGTATGGGAAAATGGGCATGATTTTGAGTGTTTTCTTTCCCCAAAGTCAAAAACGATTTTCCCCAAAAATGGGTTTTCCTCAAATTCGAAATTCATGCCCATACTCTTTCCATCCCCATGCAATAACTACTTCAACCAATTTCTGGCAGAATTAAATGATTGGGTAAATGAGACAAGAAAGGTAGTTGACTGTTTGGTGGGTTCTCCCATTGACATTTGGCTTTTCCCCCTTGGCCCCAAAGGTTAAATATCTCCCCCTCCTTATCCTTAGGAAAATCATGCCCCCATCTCATTATTTGTTGCATAGACATAGTTGATTGGGGGTTTTAATTAAATTGCATATTTACATGATGAAAAAATTATATTGTGCTGGCTAGCACGAAATATACCTTCAGCAACGATTTTAATCACCGGAACATAAAACAATAAATCGATGGTGGGGATTTTTCCTTTAGCTCCACACCACGATTAATTACAATACATACATCATATACATTTTTAATGCAAACGGGGTCAAAACTGGGGTGTTAGATTCCCCTCCCCCTTCAATAGCACTGTCCTCAGTGCTTTACAAAATTGAACAAAATTCTACACTGGTACCGCCTCAGTGCTCCGCAGAATTGAACAAAAATGGATGTGCCAATCGCATGGCATCCTCCAGATCCCACGTAGCCTCTTCAGGAACATAGTGCTCCCATTGCACCTTTACCTACCCTATGGCTCGATTTCGGAGCATTGTGACCTTCCTATCGAGGATGCGCATTGGCTCGATTTGGAACTCTCCCTCGGGTTCCACCTAAATCACATCCCAATTTATCACATGGTTAGGATCATGTACATATTTCTTAAGAAAAGAAAAATGAAAAACATTATGAGCTCTAATGCTAGCAGGAAATGCAAGTCTATATGCAACTATCCCTATTCTTTCAAGCACTTCAAACGGCCCACAATATCTAGGTGACAACTTGACACAACTTCCAAGCTTCAAGGAACTCTTCTTTTCTCTCACTATGAGGTAAACATGATCCCCTACATTGAACTCTCTGTTCACCCTATGCTTATCTGCATAGCTTTTATGTCTATCTTGAGCTATTTTCAGATTCTGTCTGATCTTTACAACCTCCTGCTCCATCTCCTTGAGCAATTCTGGACCAAGCACAACCATGTTCACTGGATTATCCCAAGTCACTAATGTCCTACACCTTTTGCCATACAAAGCTTCATACGGCCTCATCCCCAAGGATGCTTGTTGTCCATTGTTATAAGCAAACTCTACCAAGTGTAAGTAATCTTCCCTCTTGGTTGGTTTGTGCATCACATACATGCGAAGCATGCCTTCAAGCACCTAGTTAACTCTCTCCGTCTGCCCATCAGTCTGAGGATGGTATGCGGTGCTGAAGTTTAGCTTTGTACCCAAATCTGCAAACAACCCCTTCCAAAAATTGGAAGTGAACTTGACATCTCTGTCAGAGACTATTGCCTTAGGCAATCCATGTAAGTTGAAAATTTCCTTCATGAAGATCTTTGCAATGTCATCATTCTTATGCGTAGACTTAACCGGTATGAAATGTGTTGCCTTTGTCAACTTGTCCACCACAACCATGATGGAATCGTGTTGTCTCCAAGTCATTGGCAATCTTGTAATAAAATCCATGGAAATAACTTCCCATTTCCATTCTGGAACTGGCAAAGGCTGCAACAAACCTGCAGGGTGTTGATGCTCAACTTTTACCTGCTGAAATTTAATGCACCTTGAAATATATTTAACCATGTCCTTTTTCATTCCTGGCCAAAAGTACTACTTTCTAGATGTAGCAATTGTCTTCTGATATCTTGGGTGACTAGAATATGGAGCTTGATGGATTTAATCCATAACTACTCTCCTCAACTCTACTACATTTGGAATATAAATTCTGCCCTTATAATTAAGAAGTCCATCTTCTTCCAATTTATATCCCTAATACCTCTTCTCAAGACTTTGTTGCTGCAATTTGTCTTTTACCTGCACATAGATTTCATCTTCAGCAGTATGACTAACAATCTATTACCTCAAATCTGATTGGAAAATACTAAGAGATGCCACATGCATTTCCTTCACCTTCATGTTGAGCGCATCAGCTACCTTATTCTCTTTTCCTTTTATGTGCTTGATTTCGAAATCAAACTCACATAAAAACTCCAGCCATCTCTCTTACCTAGTATTCAAAGTAGGCTGATCAAACAAATACTTCAGACCACAATGGTCTGTCCTTAACTCAAAGATTCTTCCCAACAAGTAATGCCTCCACATCTTGAGAGCATGTACTATGGATGTAAGTTCTAAATGATGAGTGGCATAGTTTTTCTCATGTTCCTTCAACTTTCTTGATTCATAACATATCACGTGGTTGTCTTGCATAAGGACTCCTCCAAGCCCTTGTTCGCATGCATCGGTACACACCACAAAATCTTTCTCTGGGTCTGCAACTTTCAATACTGGTGCACTGGTGAGAAGATTCTTCAACTGCTAGAAGCTTCCTTCACACCTTGATGTCCATTCAAACTTTATCCTCTTATTTTGCAAAGAAGTGATGGCATATGCAACTTTGGAGAATCCTTCAATGAATCTCATGTAGTATCCTGCAAGTCCCATAAAAGATCTTACATTTGTCACATTTCTTGGAGTAGGCCAATTCATAATGGCTTCAATCTTTTTAGGGTCCACAGATATACCCTCTTCTGAGATAATGTGACCCAAATACTAAATTCTATCTCTATAGAAATCGCACTTGCTTAGCTTTGCATACAGCTAATGCTCCCTGAACAATTGCAATGTCAATCTCAAATGCTCTTCATGATCTTCCTCATTCTTAGAATAAATAAGAATATCATCAAGGAAAACAAGAACAAACTTGTCCAAATACTTGTTGAAGACACTATTCATAAGGCACATAAATGTAGCTGGTGCATTTGCGAAAACAAATGGTACCACTACAAACTCATAATGTCCATACCTTGTTCTGAAAGTTGTCTTACGAATTTCTTCATCCTTGATTCTCACTTGATGGTAATTAGACCTCAAGTCAATCTTGAAAAATACCTTTTCTCCTCTCATTTGATCAAAGAGGTCATCAATCCTAGGCAATGAGTATTTATTCTTCACAGTAACCTTGTTTAATTGTCTGTAATCAATACAAAACCTGAGTGTACCATCTTTCTTCTTTACAAACAGAACTAGTGCTCCCCAAGGAGACACACTCAGCCTAATATACTTCTTCTCCAACAACTCTTACAGTTGCATCTTCAACTCTAGCATCTCAAGTGTACTCATTTTGTAGGGTGTCTTGGACACTGGTGCTGCTCCTGGCACAATTTCAATTGTGAAATCAATGTCCCTCTTTGGAGGAAGCCTTGGAATCTCATCAGAAAAAAAATCCCTGAATTCCTGTAACACATGAAATTCTTCCAACCTAGGACTTTCATTCTTTGTTGCCTCCAAAATATGAGCTGCATACAACTGACAACCTTTCCTACAAAACTACTTCAACTGCATTGCTGAAATCTACCTTACAGAAATCACCTTTAGAATGCCTTTCACAATCCTTGAGTTTCTTTCTTCATCCAAGCACTCAAATTCTTTATTATAATAGTCAAGCTTTACCCTGTGAGCTTCTAACCAATCCATTCCAATGAGGACATCATAGGAACCAAGTGGTAGAACATTCAGAGCTACACAAGTGACCAATCCATTCATTACCAATGGAAATTTCTATACCACTTCACTATCCTTTCTCTTAGTTCCAGTGGTTAGCTGAACTAACCAAGATTTGATATGCTTTACTTTCTTAAAATAAAAAATCTCCACTACTTTAGGGGTAATGTAACTATGAGTAGAACCAGGTTCAATCAAAATAGGAACAGATTGCTCAACAATCTTACCTGCAACTTCAACCACAATTGATTGATGATATGCCTGGCGGTCCTCCAGTGCTACATAAATCCTAGGGAGGGCCCTTACTACTTGACCCACTGTTTCTGCTTCTTGAATGTTGTAAGCCATCCTTGAACTCTCATTCTCGAGTGGACAATTCCTGCGCATGTGGGGTCCTCCACATTTGCAATGTTGGATAGGTTCCCAGTTCTTCTATGGATCTCTAGGATTTTCTCTCATTTCTCTGGCTGGCTGCTTCTTAGCTTGTGATGGTTGCTTCTGCTGATTCCTAAAGTTAGAAGGTTTGAAGCCTTTCTTCCTTTGGTCAGAATTCTCATTCTTTTTTTCCTTCCATGTCTTATGATAATCATTTTTACCTTTGCTTTGCTCATAGCAATACTTAGCCTTCCTTATTGCTTCTTCAAGAGTTCTAGGTTCATAAAACCCAATTATGTCTTTGTAAGGCTGAGGCAATCCACTCAGGAAACGTTGGATCTTCACTTTTTTATCTTTGATGTACCTGACATACCTCAATAGTTCTAGGAACTTGTTGGCATATTATTCCATGGTCTGTTGTCCCAATCTTAGCTCATTGAATTCTTTAATCTTATCATCATAGTACCTGTCAGAGAGGTACTTCTGCTTGAAGTATTTCTTGAATTGTTTCCACACCATTATTATTTCATTAACCTTCTTTACTTGTCTATGTTGTTCCCACCATATGGATGCTCTTCCAGTCAAATTGAATATAGATACCCTTGATCTCATATTTCCGGAGTAGTCTTGAACTTGGAAATACTTCCTTATCCCAAGAATCCATGCCTCATCTTCTTGATCAGTATTGACCTCACCATTAAAAGTAGGAGGCCTTGCCTTTTTGAATTCATCTAGTGAATTGTTCTTGTAACGTCTCCTCCTCTTATTCTTGTGAGATAGAGAGGTTGAATCCCCACTGGGTTTTTTAGAATCAGATGACCCACTGGTAGTCCATTCTGTAGTATTCCTTCTATCCCTGGAAGCCCTCCTGGAGACATGGGACATTTTACAGGATTCTCCCCTAGCGCTACTCCTTCTTCTTTCTGGATTAGCTATCTGATGCCCAGAGTTTATCTGTCCCCGGATGTCTGTCAAACTTTGTAGTATAGCTGCATTTATCTGATTTTGATCTTCTTGAGCCTTAAGCATCCTTTCATTGTCTTCTTTGCAATTTTGCAAATCCACCCTTAGGCTCCTCATGGTGGCTGCAAAATCTGGGGGAGTATCTTGAAATCTTCTCCCATTGGACTCTGTATTTCCAACTATGACATTTTCTCCCATAGCATCTTCCTCGAACTCATAGGGGTCCTTTGTATCATTCATTTCGTCGATTCTCATCTTGGCCCAACCAAGAACGAATTTTTGAAACTGGTCTATGTGGAATGTTTCCTTTGAAGGTGACTATGATTCTGCAAAATGTGTTAATAAACACAACTGTTAGAGGCATAACAATCTCATGAGTTCATAATTACTTCCCTGCATTGGAACATCATATATTAACAACTTTGTCAAATCACATAATTTTCTTTTCACCACGAACGACGATATTAGGGGGACGACGGGGTCAAGGGGGCTTTCCCCCTTGTGTAGTGGCGGGTCAAAGGGCAACGCCCTCATTTTTGTTTTGTTTTTTGTAAATCTTTTATTTTTGCGCAATCTGGTGCATAAGATCACTGCCATTTTTCATCTTTTTGGTCCTTGTAATTCCACTAAAAAATTGCTGAAATATTTTCTGGAAGCTCGGATTTTCCGATCCGATCAGAAAAACTTCAGGTTTTTCGCCCGATGCTTTGGTAGATCAATCTTCATTTCCCTTCTGATGCCATATCGGATCAATCTTCATCTATCTTTCGATGCCATATCAGGTCAATCTTCCTCTATCATCCGATGCCATATCGGGTCGATCTTCATTTCCCTTCTGACACCTCAGGTCGATCTTCTTTTCTCTTCCGATGCGCATCAAAAAACTTCTTTCGAGAGACATCAAAAAGTTATCCGAGATGCCTCGGAGAGCTTCTCCTGAGAGCCATCGAAAAAAAAATTCTGAGATTTTCTATACTTAGAAGAATTTTCGAAATTTTCTTCTCCTCTTCCTCTTTCTGCCACCGTGTTGGCTCCCTTCTGGCGAGCCTTGCCAACACCTCGGCTCTACCTAGCCGAGACCTTTGGCTCCTCTAGCCGAGACCTTCAACTCCTCCTAGCCGAGACCTTCGGAAAAATTTCAAACTTAGGAAATTTTCAAGGCTTTCTCTCTGCTTGTTTTCTTTGTCGAATGGACTCATCTTAAGTCATCCGACGTATCAAATGGACTCTGCTTAAGTCATCCGATATTTCCCATTTTTTTTTGAAATTTTAAAATTCTCCCTGATTTTCACATTTTTCCTTTGCTGGGAAGAGGTAACCTTACCTCTGTCACTACTTCTTCATGGCCCATTGAGGCCCATGCTGCAACGTGGGCTTTGATACCATATTGTAATGTCCCTGACCCTCCAGCTAGCAAAGAGGATGCTACCGACATACTATATATCCGAGAACTAGCCCCCATAAAATCAATATTAATTATTAATATTTTTTTTGTAAACTGCATAGTATATTATATTACAGGGGCAAAAAATTACATCCAAAACTCATGACTGTCTGAGGCTGAAAGAGGCAAAATCTCCTCCAGAGCCTCTCAAAAAATAAGTCAACCTTCTAACCAGATTCACGCTAGTAATGTTCATGATTGATAAACAAAGAGACTGGGTTACAGGGAACCGTAAAACACATACTATACTCCGGTAAACAAGCAGAGCCAAGTTGTAAAAAAGACATACATTAAAAACTAAAAGGATGTAAACTATAACCATAAAGCCTGCTAGCGACGGAACCAAATAAAACCTGTTCAAAACGAACATTAGTCCAAGGGAATTTCTTCAGTGATGAGGCAAGCCCATCGCTCCTCCTGCAACACAGTAGGTGAATTGGTGGCTGTAGTTAGTGCTAGAGTCAGAGAAATTGGTAGCTGCTCCGTTTGTGGGATCAGCTAGTCCTTCAGTCACTTGAAAAGAGGTTCCACTGTAGATGGAACTGGGAACGGCTTGGCACATGGCATTTTGAAAGAACATCTTGTTGCACTGCCGCTGCCACCTAGACTAGTTATGGCACGACCACCCGTTTCACTACCACTTGCACCGCCACCCTGAGCATCACCCCCCGAGTTGTGGACATTCAAACTTGAAATGCTTACTGTTCCCTTCCAAGAAAAGGATTTTTCCATGGCCGTAAATTGAGCATCCATCTTAGTGATTTTTGTCTTCATGGAGTGAACTGCAATTCGGGCTTCCGCCCAATTACTAAGCATGTCCTCTGCTATATTGTAGAGCATATTCTTCAGCATCTAGTAGTGATTAATTTTGACCACCTTCCTCACCTGTTGATAGCTTACGGTTGAGCACCTTATTCTCCCAAGCTTCCACCAAAACCTGGACTCGCGTAGAAATATGCGGTTCATAATCTACCGAAACAAGTGCACTGCATCCCCTCTGGGTTTTGGCCCTTCCTGAATTAGCACGCCTAGGGGTTCCTCGCTGGTGAGACATGGCCACAAATATGAGCCTGAATCCAATATGCAGAGGACCGAAATTACCTATGCGGTCTCTGGAATGCACAATAGCAGCAGTGAGTCTGTAAACTTTCCACTCGACTGCGACCCAAACTCTGCTATCATCCATAACATAAAACACGAGCTGAAGCTGTATTAACCTCCTGTCAATCCACGTACCTATCACCATTAAACCTCGGAGACGAACCATGAATGAGCCTAGGAGGATGTACCTTCTCCAGCCCAGATCGCATGCTCCGAAGTGACCAGGGAAATTTCTCTCGAGCCCAGAGAATCCTACGAAGGTTGATAGAGATCATGAGCCGGGTGGTAAGTGTGCATCCTCACACGTGCTTGAGTCGGTGGCCGGAGAACAAGCCGAGTGTCGCCGGAGTTAGCCGGACAGGTGTCGTCGGGATTATCACCTGCATTTGGGCAATATTAATCATTAATATTAATACATATTGATATTAATAATTAATAATTAATAATTAATAAATAGTTATTAGTAAACAATTCTAAAATGACGCATCCTTTCATGGATAGTATCCAAAGTGCCTTTACGATTAATATATATATGGCACTCACTTTGTAATCTATCATCAATTTATATATTATTATGGCTTATTTAATATTCCAAGTCTTTTGGTAATATTATTTGTATGAGTGAATAATTATTCACTTCAGGCCTTTACATTTCTTCCTGCCACCTTAAAAAATAATGGTACATCTCCTCATGAGGGTGCCCTAGGGTTTCTCCTTAGTTTTTCTAGGCTAGTTGCTTAACCAAGGACCCTTCCTTACTAGGTTAGCCTTTCTTCTTAGAATCCCTAGGTTGAGTAGGGCTTGTGCTAGGGTAGGGTTTCCCTTGGCAGTCGCACCATTTTCATTTTCAAAACCTAGTTTCTAGTGTTAGTTCTAGGTCTGGAAAATATATAAAAATCTCATAAAAATCAAATATTTGGTCAATTTAAGGCCTCCTGAAATTTCCAGCTCCTAAAATCTAGGGCCCTAAAATTCTACGCTTGAAATTCCGCACCCTAAATTTTTGGACCTTAAAATCACATGCCCTCCCGAAAATTTCATGCCCTAAAATTTCGAGTACTCTCTAAAATCTCAAGCCCTAAAGTTTCACACCCTAAAATTCCAAGCCCTCCCTAAAATTTTGCACCCTAAATTTTCAGGCCCTAAAATTCCATGCCCCAAAATTTCGAGCCCTCTAACTAATGTTGTCATAAATACTTACATGAATGAATGACACATGTTACTTGTATTGTTGCTTTAGATTATTGTGATAAATTACTTTTGTTTAATATATACATATCACTATTACTACTTGTACATGTGGACTTTAATTACTTAGAAATGATGTAATACATGTATTTTTGCTAATTCCTATTTATTGCACTTGTTATTGACTTATTGGAACAAATTAGTTATGCAATTTGATTATCCAGTAACCATACACACATAGGAGATTTATTTGGTGTCTAAGTGTCTTTTGTAAAGTTACATAGGGCTCTCCCCTAAGTGGTTTCGACTTTTGAATAAGTTTGGGCGACTAAGGTGACAGTGGTTACTTTCTCCACATATGCTTGCCAGTGGCTTTTTTTAGTGCTATGACAGTTTCTAATTTTCCTCCTTGGCAAGTTGGTTTTCCCAAGTGCATTCCCCTGGCATGGAAACTTATTTTCCACATATTTAATTGTTCAATAATTAATAATGACAATAATTAAAATCAACTACATGCCTCCTAAATACAATTTAATAAAATTCCCTAGGGTAATTAATTAATGCATCTTTTTGACCCCCTAGGTGTTAGGAAAGGTCACACTTTTGGTGTTCAAAAAGTGGGGACATGAAAGAACAACCTTGGGTTTTGAGACATAGGTGTGCTAGTGGTGTGCTAAAGGGAAGACGCACTACATTGAAGTCTTCTCTGAATATGATGAAAAGTAATTGGAGGAAGAAATAAAAATTGCAGCCCAAGAAGAGGGGTATGAAATAATAGAAGAAGAGCATCTCTCTTCTGAGACAGGAAAAATGCATTACTTGAAGGTGTGCCTACATTTCACACCCTTGGACTCAAGGGTAACATACAAGTCCAAAAGGTTACAGTTCTAGTAGATGGAGGAGCTACTCATAACTTCATAGATCCATCCTTGGTGGAGAGGAGAAAGCTACAGACTAGAACTTTTGATGGCTTTACGATCATCATTCTAGGTAACAATTATATGGAATATACCAAATGGATTCCAAAGGTCCAAGTTACTATAGGAAATCACACCATTACTGACAATTTCTATGTAGTGAATGTGGCTAATACAAATGTGGTTTTGGAATTCCAATGGTTATATTCTCTAGGAGAGCATATAGTGAACTATCAAGTCCCTGAAATGAGATTAAAAAATTCGGAAGGAAAACCAATCTTAATGAGGGGGATGCACACTTATCAAAATCAAGTAGTGTCATCTCATAGTATGAGGTATATCTTGAGGCATGGATACATTGAGTGGGTTCTTGAATGTTTGATTACATCTTCTAAGCCTCACTTGAAGGTTTCCAAGCATCCTAAGGGGATAAATCATTTGATGGGAAAGTATGAGAATTGTTTTGGAGACCTTCCCCTAGGGAGGCCACCAAACAGAGGGGTGGATTAGGCCATTGAATTAGACATAGGAACCCAACCTATCAAAATGCATCCCTATAGGAACTTGTTGATGCCTGGAAAATCGCAGGTAACAACAGTTAGGGATTCTCCCCAATAAACGTTCCCAACTACCTCATTACTGTTTGGTATGGGGAATCTGTCCGACTAATGTAGGTCAAGTAACAAAAATAAAAGGTTTTACCGGTTACGGTCCGGTCCACCGTATATATTTTTAGTTTTTTGTATAAGTATGACATGCAATTGCCTATCTAAAAATGCAGATTGATAGAGATAACGAGGAGCAGTTACAATGTGATGCACAGGTTATTACCTCTCGTCTTAACTCTCTCACATCTAAATCACACACAACAAGAAACTAAAACTAACTATCTAACCTATCTCTAGGGAGCAAGATTATCATTTATCAATAAGTAATGTATTTCTACGCATGCATGAAGAAAAGTCACAGATAGTTGTTACTTATTTCAAAACACATGAACATTAATAGATAAATGAACAACAAGATAGCTTATTGTTTATGAAAAGCCTTCATTACTCACAGTGGAAATTTCATACAATAAATTGGAGTGCATTCATAACAAAAACATAGGTTCAAAGAGTTAGAACGATCTTACAGTGAATGAACATAAGCTGAAAACGAAATAGTTCACATTCAACAAATCCATAGCACAACATTTGAAAAATTCCACCAAGATTTCTCCAACTGGAAACTTGTAAATCTTTATTGCAAAAGGAAATAGTTCTTCTTACAACATACTCTCACAAATCTATCTGGGAAAATGTCCCTACTTACATCTAACTCTCCTATATTTATACAAAACAACAAAACCTTTAGGTTGCCCCTCGAGTGACCTTTGGGCTCCCCCAACCATTCAATCCCACAATTTTGTCTTTTAGTGGATGCTCATGATTTATACAATACGTTACATTTCAAATTAAGATTTAAGAGCACTTTATAAAGAGGGACCAGCTTGGTATTGATGAACTTTTTCCAAGCCTGGGCCTCAGCTGCTATCGATTCTGCTTAGTAATCCATTGGTCTTTTTTTTTTTAGATCCTGTTGATCTCAGACCTTCACTTTCTTCTTTTTTGAGCAACATCTCTACTTCTTACTTTTCCTTTCTTCAACCAAATCCCTTCTGCTTTGTCTTTTAGATATGTCTTCTTTGCAGCAGCAATCATCAAACTGGGTCTAAAAAAATCCTCTAAGTCCGTCTGCAGTTAAAACAAAAAACTCATCATTAATCCGGATTGCATTCAAGATCATCTAACTTTTCAATAAAACGTAAACCATACTCTCAATAAAACTAATCATCAAATGTGAGGCCCTGTACTGTGTTCTCATCGTGAAATCCCTAACTCGATAAAAAAAACAGAAACCTCCATTGGCCATGAAATATGGTAAAAGCTCACAAAAGACGGTGGGAAAAAAACTAAGCATCAGGATGAAAAACTCCTCATCGGCGAACGGACAAATTTACATATTTGCTGGCCTTCTGAATTTGTTGTCTAGATCAAACATTCGCTCTAAGGTCCTGACTCCTTTAGGAATAAAGTTGCCAAATTTTAATTCAACTTGGTGTTCTTCATCATCGATTATTGCTCCTTTGAAGGTTTCATCATTCATCAAACATTCCAAGATTTGTTGATCATCATCAAGAACTCATAGATTGGTAATCATGTCTGGAACCGAAGGCCTGAAAAGTAATTCAATAGAACATCTATTATTTGAAGGTACAAGCCTTGCAGCTGAGGTAGCTAATAAGTCAGCTGCTGCATTCTTTAGTCTAGGAATGAATACAATATTAAATGTATAAAAATTTGTTAGCAAATCCCACACTTCATTCTGATACGATTTTAAATGAGGTGAAATGTAATGTATCTGATTTCGAATTTGGTTTACAATTATTTCAGAATCCCCATACACTTTCAGATTTTTTACTTTTAGTTCAATTGCTTTTCTTAGACCCTGAACGAGTGCTTAATATTCGGTTGTATTATTGGTACATTCAAACTCTAATCTACATGAAAGAAAATGTTTATTTTTCTTTGGATCAATCAAGACACAGCCGACTCCTGATCCTTCCAATGTTTTAGATCCATAAAAAAAAGTGTCCAAAAACTATCTACTTCTACTGTACTTGAATAAAAAACTACATCTGAAACTAAGTCTACTATTTTACAATCAATCTCATCAGCCTGTGAAAATCGAAGGGGATTGGGTTGGGTGTCTGGTGTACTGCTGGCTTCTTCTGCTTGGTAGTTTCCCGGTTCTAGTTCAATGAAGTAATTTCCCAATACATAATTCACTAGTTCATTCTTACCCTCCAACTAAGTAACATTGTGCTTCATGTGGGGCTCTCTTAATACTTTTATCTGATTGGGACTTCCCTTATGAGGCAACCATAGATGTGACCAATCTGATGCAAAATATCCATTTAGCTTTGCTAACCAATCCTGACTCAAAACAAGTCCATAAGCCTCAGGTATGTCTACTACTACAATATCGATGAACTGACATACCTTTTCATTTGAAGATAAGCGAATTAGACCATATTCCATTTCCCCAATTACCTTCACAGGTGTTCTGTCTAACTGAATAACCTGTCAGGTAGATGGTTTGGGTTGTCCATTTATCTTCTTGCAGACTGAAAGTGGCATAACATTTACCAATGCCCCTGAGTCTACTAAACAGTTGTGCATGCTATGGTTGAAAATCTCAAAAGTTGGAAGAAATGGTGGGGTTTTGTTATCAGTGGGAAGCTTTTCCTCTGGTACTTCAAGTGATTTTAACAATTTTTCTTTCTGCTGAGGCACATTACACATTTCAAACAGTGAGATACTTTCCTTATCCCTTTTAATATCTTCCACAATATCATACCCCATCTTATGTTCTTCAAGATTCTTTTTTACATTATCAATCTTCTCTTCAACAGGCTTAATAGGCATGTTAATTTTTTTTGGATTTTGACTTGTAATGGTGAATTCAGGTATTTTATCAATTGTGGTTCTCTTCTGTATTTTCTTTATATTCTCTTGAAGTCTCTTAATTTTTGGGAGTAATGAACTGTCTTCTTTTATCATACCCTGACTTCTTGTTGTCACGTTTGTTTCTGATATCTCCTCATGTTTCAGAGAACCTTCTTCTAATGTATCAAACAGTGAGACACAATCCCATAAAACCAGAGCATCGTCCTCTTGTTTTTTTGTGGATTTATTACATTTTTCTTCCTCATCATCATCTTCTGTTAGTTTGAAGTCCAATAGCTGATTCATTACTAATGTCATCGAATGGATCCATTGGGGGAATTTTTTTTTAGAATGAGGCTTCTAATGAAAGGTGCAAAAATTATCCATACCTACCTCAGTTAAATTCATTGATGGAAGACTATGTGGAGGAGGTTTAGATTGATTGTTGTCTTCTCTCCTTTTATAGTAAGGCTTATATGCTTTATGAGCTTCCTTTTCTTTTTCCAAATCTATCACTCTATTAGATAGCTTCTGCATCATTTTCAACATTCCTTCAAAATCATGTGATTGCTCATCCTTAGGCTTAGTTAGTAACAACGCTTTGTTACCAAAATTCTTTTCTCCCGACTGCTCAGGATAATCTTCTATGTTCTCCTTCTTAGCCTCTACCCTCTCAACTTCTTCATAAGTTTCTGACAATGCAGGTTTGACTGACATCTTGGAAAACATGGCCAATTCAGGCCCTAGAGTTGAAGTATAGTATTCAATCAAAACTTTATCTGATTGTTTATCAATTGCAGATTTTTTTTTTTTAGATAAGCAGCAAAACTTTGAGTGAAACTATGCACCTTTTCTTTTCTTTCTTTCTTTAAAGTGCATAACCCTTTCATTAGAGCTACATGAGTTTTTTGGACTGCATATTTACTTATAAATATTCTTTCAAATGTATCCCAATCTGTGATTGAGTTTGCAGGCAAAGAAAAATACCATGAGGATGCTGCTCCTTTCAGGGTATGTGGAAACAATCTACAGACTACATCTTCATGTTCTCCAGCCCGTATTCCTTCTATAGCCAAGTAAAAGCTTTGCAAATGATCATCTACCAGAATTTTTTCACTTGGGTCAAACTTAGGCAACATTTTTTCAAAAGCTTGAGGCAAGTCATGCAAAAGAGGTGTCGAGTTTAAAGGTGACCTAGCCTTCCAAGCGGGTGGTGTATTTGGTGGGTTGGGTGGCTGATTTGTGTTTACATTAGCCATGATTCTGGGTGGAGAATGAGGTGGTGAGTGAACAGGGGTATGAATAGGTGAACAGTAAGGTGTATCTGGGCCCAACTTATTCAAAGGTTGATCAATTTCCTGTAGGGCTGCTTCTACCAGTTCTTCAAGGTATTCTACCAATACTGAATCTTCTAACTGAGGGCGATCTTTCTTCCGATATTCTCTTCTGGGTAAGACATGAATAATTGGTAATCCTCCAATATTCTTCGCATATGCCCTAGTAAATATTCTCATATCATCAACTACTTCGTTATCGACAGAATACAAATGATCTTTACCCTTCTTTTCCAGAGTTTGATTGGGAAACAAACTGCTTTCAGAACTGTCACTGGTGGAATAATTTCGAGGAAATGGGTTTCCTCGGCCAGCCATGCACTGGCGGCCCTCCTTCTAGCGCCAAAAACTGTTAGTCCTGGAAAATCGTAGGTAACAACAGTTAGGGATTCTCCCCAGTAAACGTTCCCAACTAGCCCGTTACTGTTTGGTATGGGGAATCCATTCGATTTACGGTCTGGCTACCGTAGGTCAAGTAACAAAAATAAAAGGTTTTATTGGTTACGGCCTGGTCCACCGTATATATTTTTAGTTTTTTGTATTTAAGTATGATATGCAAGTTCCTATCTAAAAATGTAGATTGATAGAGATAACGAGGAGCGGTCACAATGTGATGTGCAGGTTCTTACCTCTCGTCTTAACTCTCTTGCATCTAAATCACACACAACAAGAAACTAAAACTAACTATCTAACCTATCCCTAGGGAGAAAGATTATCATTTATCAATGAGTAATGTATTTCAATGCATGCATTAAGAAAAATCACAGATAGTTGTTACTTATTTAAAAACACATGAACATTAATAGATATATGAACAACAAGATAGCTTATTGTTTATGAAAAGCCTTTATTACTCATAGTGGAAATTTCATAGAATAAACTAAAGTGCATTCATAACAAGAACATAGGTTCAAAGAGTTAGAACGATCTCACAGTTAATGGACATAAGCTGAAAATGACATAGTTCACATTCAACAGATCCATAGCACAGCATTTGAAAAATTCCACCAAGCTTTCTCCAACAGGAAACTCGTATTTCTTTATTGCAAAAGAAAATAGTTCTTCTTACAACATACTCTCACAAATCTATCTGGGAAAAATTCCCTACTTACATCTAACTCTCCTATATTTATACAAAACAACAAAACCTTTGGGTTGCCCCTCGGGTGACCTTTGGGCTCCCCCAACCGTTCAATCCCACAATTTTGTCTTTTAGTGGGTGCTCATGATTTATACAATACGTTACATTTCAGATTAAGATTTAAGAGAACTTTATAAAGAGGTAGAAGCTTGGTACAAATGAACTTTTTCCAAGCCTGGGCCTTTGCTGCTATCGATTCTGCTTAGTAATCCATTGGTCCCTTTTTTTTTAGATCCTGTTGATCTCAGACCTTCACTTTATTCTTTTTTGAGCAACATCTCTACTTCTTACTTTTCCTTTCTTCAACTAACTCCCTTCTTCTTTGTCTTTTAGATATGTCTTCTTTGCAACAACAATCATCAAAATAGGTCTGAAAAATCCTCTAAGTCTGTCTACAGTTAAAACGAAAAACTCATCATTAATCTGGACTGCATTCAAGATCATCTAACTTTTCAATAAAACGTAAACCATACTATCGATAAAACTAATCATCAAATGTGAGGCCTTGTACTGTGTTCTCATCGTGAAATCCCTAACTTGATAAAAAAAACAGAAACCTCCATCACCCATGAAATATGGTAAAAGCTCACAAAAAACGGGGGAAAAAAATCTAAGCATCGGGCTGACAAACTCCTCATCAGTGAATGGAACCACCATATGTCAGATGGTTCATTCACTAAGGAGCCGCAAAGGTGGAAGACATATAGACTAAAGGTTTCCACGATCAAATGAAAACTTCGGTGATCGAAAGTTATAAAGATTACGCATCGACAGCTCAAGACACAAGATAATCCGCAATATCGGCGAGACAAAGCTGAAGGTTTCCACAATGTCGATGGTATAAAGCACTAAATGCCGCCGAAGTGTCACATGCCCCAATTTTGTAAAATAATGTTATCTTATTTTGATATTATTCCCAAACATTATGTTAAATTTAATGCTAAGTGGAAACTGATGACTCAGCAGAGTCAAGGATGTAGAATGTAATTCTGAATATTTAATTTTTAAATAAATAAAAGTGGAGACAACAGCCTGGGAAAGCTGTTAAAAAGAATGTTACTGGTCAAGTGGTGGAAGGAACTAGGTGGAGAGCAAAAATACAAGTGGCAGCATCCTCAAACACTTCCTATGTTGTAGGTGGCAACTTCCCTACATTTGGGGTCATGATCCCCCAAGAAAGTGGGATCAGAGCACGTGGCTCAATTAATGACAACTAACCCAAAAGACCTAGGCAATCTTATTAAAAGTGCCCAATGTAGAGAGTTGAGGCTACTCATTCCAGGAGAAGAATCATTCAGGTGAATGCACTTCAAGGAATTCATTGGGAAAGGGAAATTTGAAGGAAGGTGTTTGAGGGGTAAACTGCAGGAAGTTGATCTAGTACAGCTTTGTAGCTGAAAGATCTTACTGCAATATGCAGAGTTGGTTTTGAGTCTCAGGACTGGTATTTTGTTGATTGCTCCACCTAGTTCCAGCCAAGTAGACCAGAACAGGCTCGAGGGTCCTGAGAAGTCGTTGTTTGAGCGCTCTCCAGGAGTTGGTAGGGAGGAAAGGCCTCCCATTGTTGTTGTCATCCAACTTAAAAGACAAGTTTCATTATCTTTTAATTCCTGTGTTATAGTTTATCTCTATGTATGATCAGTAAATGAATGATGTTATGATATGTTGTGTTAAAACCTCTTAGTTATTCTAGATTAAATCTGTACTGTGATGAAAGATAAATCCTACCTGTGTTTTTCCCCATTTGGAGTAATCCAAATTGTACTCTAGCATAGGTAGTTTTTTTAAGCAAATGAAGTATGATAGGATTATAAATGAATTGAATATTTATGTTCAGAGTAATGAAATGTTACTTTTTAGTAGATAGATTCCTTCTAGAAAGATTATTAATTTGTTTGCAGACATGTCATTAGAAATAGACTATGCAAATAGCATGTTAATATAGAATATTACTCATAGTATAGATTGACGTTAGTAGGTAAATTTTATCAATTATTTTCTACACAGTCTTTATTTACATAAACTGTACTTTTACTTGAAAATAGAAGAATTAGTCTTATCAACTGGAAGTTAATAGTTTATGTTAAGAATAGATATAAATATAGTACTGATAGCTTTTCCTTTTAGTAACAATTAATCTTCATGTATCTATTTGAACTATAGTTAAATAATATGATAAAGGTTACAGTAGTCTTTACTGAGCTTTAATTAGATAAAAGATAGTAGTAACTTAAGGTATTAGGTTAATACTATAAACTATTTTTATACTTTTGTAGAACTGTGTAAATATGAAGAATACTGATAAGTATGGAGGTTCTTTTAACCTGGTATTCTCTGTAAACCACAGACACAAATTGAATTAAACTAACAAAAATATTATAGACTGCTTTCAGTCATAACCACTATATAAACAAGAACCAACATAAACTTAAGAGTGTATGTCCTACTTAAATAATAGTATTATAATTATAAATAATATTATTATTATTCTTAAACAGAGACAACTATATGTTAATAATTTTTAAATACAAATTTAAGAAAAGCTGTAAACAGTAATAATAAAGATTACCAGGTATTAACATAGGTAATACTATCCTATTTAAATTAAAAGGGAGTAAAACCCTAGCTCATGTTTTGAGCATAAATGATAAATATTAAAATATAAATTATAAACAATTCTAGTACTGTAGTAATCTAGGTTATACTTAGGTAAATTTCTTTTAAAATTATTGTCTAATAGGTGCAATGGCATTTATAAAAGAAACAGAGTCTATTAAAAACAACATGCATCTAAATGTCGGGGTTCCAAACCCTTAAACTAATACATTACCGACATAATAATCATTTCTCGTATAAACTTTGTAATCGTCTTAAATAATTAAATAATCCACTCTCAGTCCTTTAAGGACAGATAAACTAATAGAGAGAAACAACATAATTAATAACATAATAGTAATATAAACCAAACAAGGGTTTTGCAGGTCAAACCCTAACCAGAGAAGTTCATCAAATAATCAAGACTTACATCATGGCTGTGAGTACAACTTTCAAAATTTAACATATAAACACCTGATAAATACTCAAACGGAGTTCAACTTCATTAATATTCAAAAAGGGTATAAACCCTAAATTTTACAGAGTACAGCTCAATGGCTAGTAATAAAAAACAAGTTGTAGCGAAGCTATCTTCGCAAATGTACATCCAAAACTGATTGTGAAGCCAAGCTTCAACCAAAAACACTACACTCACAAAGCGCACCCACCCTATCAAGGGTTTAATTTTAAACATGTTTATAAATAACCTGTAACAGTAAAAACACAATATAACTCGTGGCAAGACGAGAAAGGGTATTCAAACCCTGGGTGAGTCCAACGACCACCCCAACTGCATTTAAGAAGAGAACCCATCTTTTAGACCATGGGGCTTACCTGAGTTTGAGCCTTGAGCCACGGCCATCGCAAAAGGTTGTCTTCCTACCCATGTGCAGGCTTCATTTCAACGAGTACCTGTAGTAATGGTAAACTCTGTCAGTAAAACTAGCTTACAAGTATAAGTTTGAAAGTATATGATATTAAAACTTGCAGTAATTTGAAAGAAAGACCCTTTATGATTTTTACCTATCACTGGAAGTATGGCGAACGGATTCACCAGCACTGTCACCTATAATGGTGCAACAGGGAAAATAACAACTCTCAAAACCGCACAATAATAGAGAGCTAAAAATAATCGAGCCGGAGAACTGATGAAATCACCAAACTACGCGGGCTTGGGACGAAGGTTTCCTTAGTAGCGAAATGAAGGTGGTGGGAAGAATAACCCTACATTCGACAAAGAAAGAACCATCATTTAAAACCACTCATTGGAGAACACAGGCATCATAGAGTCGAGGTTTAAGGTGACGGTAACCAGGAGAACGATGGCAGCCATGGGAGACGAGCCAAAGCAACCCTGCAGTAGTGTAAACTGCAAGACAATAATGCTTTAGGTTAGGTTTCCAGAGTGTTTTATACTCTCTACACATGGACAGGATTCCTCCACGTAGCCATAAATTTATTCAAACAACTAGGGTCATGATCCATAGTTCCTGCATGGAGACAATATATTATTTGTTTGATCTGTGCAGCATGGGTTAAACTATAACGACAGCCCAATAATTTGGAACCAAACCTCTAATCATTTGCACCATGTATTATATTAACCTAATCACGAGATTATTATCACAAAGGGATTACATTGACTAAGTTTTGTGTCACATATAAACCATATATTAAGTCCGTTTTTGGTTTAAGTACAAACCATTGCTATCAATTACATAATGTTATCACAAAGTTAACATTATCATAATAATATAGTGTAGTCGTATATCAACTTTACCATATGTTAATTGGGTGGTACGACAATACTCTCAACATCATTTTGAGTAGAATGAAGTCATGTGATATACATATATTTTGTTTATGAACTAGATTAAATTATAAAAAGTCTTTAGTATAGTTATGAAAAGAGTATATGTTAACTAGGACATAACTATAGTGTCTCTAGTAGCAAAGCTTAGAGTTGTTCCTTGCAAACTTTGTACATGATGAAGGTTTGGTTATGGGTGCTTGATAAGTTGACCTTTGGTATACCACTCATTTTTACAGCTTGGGCATAGTAAACCCTTTTTGCTTTAGGAATATTCCAAGTCTAACACTTATAGATAGTATCTTATAATAATGCCAAAGAAGTTAAAGGCTAGAATTAAAAACGTTATAAAACAAAATTTTGGTAGAATTGATTGTTCATCGAATAATTCATTTATACATAGCTTTTAAATATAAATGAACTGATAACTCCCATAGCATCGAAACTATGAAGTAGTACAAATCTAAAGATAAAAGTATTATCACAAAATTATGTCGTATAGTTTATGCGACATTACTTTGTTAATACTTGGGAGTATTTCCAACTTGGTTTTATGTTCATACAAAGTGTCTAGTGGACAGTAAGATATTACAGAGATAAAACTGATGATAGGAATAAGGACAATCCTTTTACTTTTTCAAAAGTAAGTAGAACTCAGAGTTTAATTTGGGAACAAAGTATGGGTAGCCTTAAGCTCTTGTAGAAGGGTATAATGGTCATAGTTTCTACACTCAAAGGTTCTTACTGTCTATAAGATAATAGGCTGTGGGTACCCTGTAGAAATAATTTAAGGGACAATGATTATACAGGTAAGACAAGATATTATTGCAAAAAAATTATGAGTATTACTAACCACTTGGACTAAAGAAGAAATACACATATCTGAGATTCTAGTGAGAAAAAAGCAATTACGTTGTACTGTCATTACACTTTTTCCAAGCATGTTTATTTGAACAACTGATGAAAATCAAATGATTTTACCTTGCAGGAGCTATCTAGTGTTTAGCAGCTTATTGTACTAAGCTTTTTAATTTGAAAAAAAAATAATGCTGACACTAATAAATATTTTAAAAATATATACTCGATCGATCATACCTGTAAAAACCTGTAAGAAACAGTATTCATCTACGTTAGCACGAATGCTAAGTAAGCCCCAGATTTAAAAGTGGATTCCACCTACTGACATAAAAGAGCTAATCAATAAACTGAAGCAAATAACACACAAAAATATTTTTATCTTGCTACAAAAAATAAATTGTTAAGTTATTATAGAAACCAATTACTTATCTGATCTTTTAGGCCAATTGTTAGCTGTTAGTAGAACCGCAGGTTCTAACATTTATTGTTAACTCGAAAATTTTAAATTTTTGTGAAATTTTGGGGTTGTGACACGAAGTCACGTATCGGAGATCGGAACCACTACTTAATAAAGCGTCGAAACTTTAAAACACTAATCATTAGCAAGATAGTTCAATACGCAGCCGCAACGGCGGGAGACAAACTGACTACGGGTTCCGTGAAAATAGAAAATCATTGGCGATCGGAAGAACTAAGAACTACGGATCGACAAGTTTAGTGAATAAGCATCTCCGCAGTGTCTTAAGGCAACGGACAAGGCCTCCGATCAATGACAAAAATCATTCCAATAGTGATAAATCAAAATCATCGATAGTCAAAAATATAAAGTTTTTGAAAAAATAAAACAAAAAAGATAACTCGCATCGGTGAACAACAAGACTGTCCATCGACGGCATAGAGGACTAAAGCCCCGATTCCTTTGTCAAACAACTTCCGACAGCGATAAAATCAAATCATCGCAAAAAGAAAGTGTTAAGTGTTCAAAAGACTCTCGGCTAGGCAGCGATGAAACTAGTTCGTTTCACCTCCAAAACAGCGGCGGCATAGAGAACTAAAGCTCCGACTCAAACTTCTACTGACCTCCAATAGTTATAAAAAAAAACATTGAGAGAGCAAATGTTCAAAAATAAACAAGCTCCATAATCAAAAGCTTTGGCTAGACAAAGGCAAATTTAGATCCTCCAACTTTTGAAATAGTTGACTTCAATTCAAACTCAAGTGGCATATAAATTGGAACTTCCAGCAGGAAGTAAAATCCATAACATATTTCATGTTTCATGTCTAAAGAAGGTGATAGGGAAACATATTTCAGTTTCAGAAACATTACCTCCCTTGGATGATTAAGGAAAGCTTATTCTCATTCCAGAAAAAATATTAAAGACAAGGGAAAGGAATTTAAGAAGCATAACTATAAGGAAATACTTGGTACAATGGAAGGATTTTCCTAGTGAGGAAGCCACTTGGGAAGATTAACAAATTTTGCAGCATCCAAACTTGGCATTACTTGAGGACAAGAAATCTTGGGTGGGGAGGAATTTCATGCCCCCATCTAAATAAGACTACTAGCAAACAATGTTTCACCAACCTACTAGTTCCCTAGGTTGAGGTGGAGGTAAAATTTTGTAATAAGCGAGCTATGAGACCCAAGAGGATCATAGTTTACCATATTCACATTAAATTTTTTCATATAAATTTAATAAATGTGGAGAAAATAAAGTAGCATTTCTTCATGGAGACACTTGGTGTCACGTCCCCATGCCTCCGACCGGCAAGGAGGACGCGACTGCAAGCTTCAAACACACAGGCTAAGAGCGCCATGAACAAATGCATACACAAAATGGTTGAAACAGAATGCTGAAGGAAACTGCGTTGAAGTAAAACAAGCACTTATGCAATCATCTATCAGACACAGCGGAAACATCATACATTCAAACCAGCATTCATTCAACATGTTCATTACAATCATTAACAGTAATTAAGGTAACAGAAGCATAATACACAAGATCACTTATCTTATGAAGAAGCCGATCCGCAACCAGCTACGTCACTGCAACGTTCCACCCAACCATAGGCCAGCGTGCTCCTTAATCTCTCAATAGCGCTTCCACCCCCGAGCTGGGCATGATCCTCCAAGGAATAAGGGAACTAGCAAGCTTACACATAGCCAAGGATACACAAAACACATAGCCAAGCCAACAGAGTTGGGTTTATCAGGCCATTAGGGAGCTGGAGAAGGCAAATTGCTAAGCTGGTGAGCTCATTACAGAGCCAAGAACACCTACACCAGAACTAGCATGACCTGTAAGACACCCAAACACACCCAACACAAGGAATCAATCCCTTCTCTGCTACACAGTCCCTCAGGCCCTGCATTCCCTTCCAGTGCTATTCAGGGGTGATGGAGAAGAAGGCCAGCGCTCTAGCTCTGTCTGTGTGGTTTCCAGCCACCAAGTTTATCAAGCAAATCTAAGCCAACATCCCTACTCCTCTCACAGTCCGAAGACCAACCATTGCACTCAGGAAATTAATTCAGCTGTCACAGCTTAATTAGGGAAACAATTCTAGAGTCATTCTTGGCCCTATCGTGGCCAAAAAGACTCTCCAACGAATTTACAACAGTTCCCAAACACAACAGCAAACACAATTCCAATAGGGGGAAATCAGCAGTCTGTCCAGAGCAAGGAAACAAATGGAAAAGGAATTGCACAGGCCGCCACACAGTTCTTAAGCGTGAAATGACTCCCTACAGGAAATCGTGCGTGATAGTGGAAAAACGGCCCTCAGTTTTATGTGCGTGAGACCAATGAGCAATTGCTTGTGCGTGAGGATGAATGACTCCATCCCAAGACATGAAGAAACCACAACAAAACATACTATGCGTGAGAGAACCACAGCAGCACAGTAAATCGTGGATAAAAGAGCACGGCTCTCAGCTCGCTGCATCAGTTGGAAAAACCAGGAAAATACCTGTGCATGAGACCAGCAAACAGAAGATAGTTCATGCGTGGAGATGAACAGCAAAATCATGAGGTCGCTAATTGGAGAGTGCATGAAGGTTTTTCCTGCCATAGTGAGGTCAATAGTGGGTAGAGTGTGCATGCGGGTGAGGACTGACAGTCCTGCCACCCCACTCCAAAAGATCATAACTGCCTCAACCACCAGCAACCTTTCTTAATGGAAGTGGTTGGAATAAAACAAAGGAAGAAGACATATGGGTTTTTCTCTCATTGGCCAAGGTTGACAATTTCCCCCACCCCTATCCTTGTGAAAATCATGCCCCTTTCTCATTTTAGTTGCCGTGATCATAGCTGGTCGGGTTCATTTATTAATTATAGATGCATATTTACATGATGACAACATAATATATGCCGCATGCCCCAATATACCATCGGTGACAATTTAAATCCAAAACATAGCATAACCAATCAATGGTGGGGCCTTGGCCTTTAGTTCCACACCCTAATCATTTACAATTTATACATCTAATGTAACGCGGTAAAAAACGGGGCATTACACTTGGAGGCTCATGGAGTCTTTGGGTGGATAAATTCCTCCATACACTTGTCATAACCTACATCCAAATTCGAAATTATGGGGAATGGAATGTTTTTGGGAGGTGAAGAGGTGTCAAGTAACATATCATGATCCAAGGAAATCGAATTGGTGAAGGGAAGTAATTCCGATGGAAGAGGAAGATGTTAGGAAGACAATGCGTGCCACTTGGAGAGAGATTCCTTGCACTCAATGATTACTATGATGGAGGATTCTATGACAAATTCAGACCTGATTGCAGACATGATTGCATACCTATGAAAATATGGCATGATAGGGCTATAAATATCCACCAAGAGGGTGCATTTGGGGGTTAGAGGCAGCCATTTGTATTAGGGAAAGAATTGAAGCACGAGGAAGAGGACAAGTGTCATAGGATTTACTAAACTACCAGGATGAGTTGGAGGAAGCCTATGGAGGGAAATTTGACCTTTGGGGACCTAATGAATATTATAAAAATATTTCATGAGGAAGAAGAATGGATTTTGATCATTTTGATATTTTCCTTTGGAATTTTGGAAAGCTCTTGCTTGTCCATTGCACGGTGAGTCTTCACTCTCCCTGCTAGTGAACCAATTTCAAGGGAGTTTGATTCCTATCCAAATCGGTTGTTGGAGGGGGCATCCAAAACTCTCAATTGAAGCTGAATGAAGTGTTTTTTTTTAATATTGAAGGCTGATACATTTCATGACTCATCTATTTCCCCTTTCTTTCATCCTTATCTCATTATTCCCCATGATTTCATATGATGCTGCACTTGTGGGAGTGGTTATTGCGCTTGGATGAGATTAGTTGATGCCCAATATTGGGTACATGATATTTGGATTTGTAATGTGGTTTCCATACACTCTGTAAGTCAAATTATCATAAATACAGGTACAAAAACGCCCACATTTCTAAGCTATTGTTTGACTGGTTTTCATGTGTTGGCTTCCATTTTGAAGGAGATAAGTATTTGATATGTATTAAGGAATTTCTATGATGTTAAATGTTTTTGAGAAATCCATTTGTATGTTGTATATGGTCTCCATTCATCATGCTCTATTCTTAACTATTTCATTTACTTATTATGAGTTAAAATGGAGTTATCAATGTCATTTCCCCTCAAGCAATTTCACTTAAAGTTATCAAACGAATGTGGAACTCTATAACCAGTTTGCAGAAATAATAACCATGTGTAATGACACTCTATGAGGTATTATATCATTCCCCATACTTTTCTTACAAATTTTTGAGGGTCGAATATTATTTGGGAATCCCATTTGGCCTACACCCTAGGGGGGATTTCATCGCAATTTCCTGGTAATTTTTCCCTTTCTATCTTAAGTCATAAACGGAGTTGAAAAGGTCTAAAGTCAGTCCTAAAGTGATAAGAGAGTCATTGAGAGGTATTAAGAATCATACTATCATTCCATTTCATTTTTGGGACCATTTGGTGCCATTTGGAACCGCTAGAGTCAATACTACTCAAACCTGAATTTGCCCAAATTGCGTTGTCTAGAAATTTCAAGTTGGTTCATTATAGTAAATCCTTGTCCAGTCCTATTCAATTCATATATTTAGATTTTCAATCTATCCATAATCCTTTCAGGTTCCAATAGTTAATCCTTTGTTCATCAACGATCTTCTTGGTCTCTTCAAGGTTACATTCCACTTGTTTGTTTGAGATTTGACATTCCTCTTAAGATTTTTGTAGGTGCTCTTTCAGAGATTGGTTTTCTTGTTCAGCAGCCTTGTTGATCTTTTGCAATTATTCCTTTAGAAACATGACATTGGTCTTTTGAGTATCACAAGTCTTTAATTTTTCTTTCAGCTGATCCATCATGGGTTGCTTAGTTTCTAATGCTCCTTCTAATTGTGCTTTCATGATAAAAACCTTTGATCCATCTTCTTGATGCTCCTTTAATTGATATTAGAGGAAATTTGAGGTCTAAAATGGGCCTTTTAAGGAAAATAATAAAATAATATTTATTAATTTCAGAGGAAGAAAGAAAAAAAAAACTACTTTTTTATTCGTATTTTCAAAATATTCCTTGTGTTTTTACTCAAATTTCGAATGGGAGGAATCGTTGGACGCGGAATTAAATTTTGCATCTAACGAGTACCCACATTGCGTACTTTTGATAGGCCTTGTTGTCACAAAAAAAAAATACCTGAAAAAACATGATGAGGACATCATCACATTTTTAAGTATTTCTTGTTACATCATCACGTTTTTTCAAGTATTTCTTGTTACATCATCACATTTTTTTAGGTATTTCTTGTTACATCATCATCACATTTTTTAGGTATTTCTTGTTTTTTAGGAAGGGAGGTCCATAAAAAGTATGCAGTGTGGGTACTCGTCTTTTTTGCTTCTACATGACATCTACATAGTCACGGGGACTTCACTTAGTGAACCTCTCACATAGCACGTGCGATCATGGGATATTAAAGAATACCCTTAATTTCAAGAGATATTGACCAAAACTCTTTTTGTTGAAACCCCCTCCCAATACTTAAAACTTCCTCCCCACCCCATTTTATACCTCAATCCTTATAAACCACACTACCCACCCCCACCTTAAACCCCTCATTCGCCCAATACCTGCAATATATTGGTTTGATTTTTTATAATTTTAAAACCCACAATATGAACTAACGTGATAGGATATTGGTAAACAAGTGAAGACCTCGTGTACATAGTCTTTTTGCAACCGCACCTTTTGGCTTGGACTTTGGAGCGGTTTACGCATTCTTCATTGAATTCCAGACATCATCCTTAAGAGTTTACAAACACGCTTTCATGTTTACACTCCATGAAAAATGATCTGAACCATCAAACAATGGAGCTCCATCCGGAGAGAGTTCTTCTTTTCCCATGAGTTCCTATAGGGATCTTCCTTCGAGAGGTTAATATGTTTCATGAAGGAACCTAGACTTTGATACCAATTGTTGGAACCCTCAACAATATCGAGGGGGGTGGGGGATGAATTAGTATTGTACAACTTTTACCCACTTTAACTTTCAACACACACATAAACATGAAAATTCATCATTGCAAATCAACATCCCACCAAATATGTATAGTAGACAAGATGTTACGTGGAAATCCCTAAAAGGAAAAACCACAAAAGATATTTCATTGCGTCGAGAGGCGCTCTACAACCTAGTATGAGGGAGATCTTGTAACGTTATGTGGAAGATCTTGTAACATTTGTCCATATTATGTTGTAACGTTTGTTACTAACCAAATAATAAAAAATAAAATTTTAATTATCCATCAAAATAAATGTTGGCCACAAAAACAACCTAATATGGGGCAGATGTTGTAATGTTCCTACCTAACAAAACAATAAAAAATAAAAAAATTAATTATTCCCCCAAAAAAATGTCGGCCAAAAAATAACACAATATGGGGGGTATGTTGTAATGTTCCTACCTAACAAAATAATAAAAAATAAAAAAATGAATTATCCTAAAAAAATGTTGGCCTTGTCATAAACAACCCATGATTTTATTGTACATGGTTTAGGAGGGCCTTGCAAATGGTTTTAAAACCATGTTCAAGGACTCCTAAACAACCCATGGTTTTATTATACATGGTTTAGGAGGGCCTTGCACATGGTTTTAAAACCATATATGGAGGAGATGTTGTAATGTCCCTTCCTAACCAAATAAAAAATATTACATGTGGACCATAAATATCATTAAATATTAATAAAAATATTCTATGCCGGCCATAAATAATATTAAATATTAATAATAAAAATATTATATGTTGGCCTTAAATAAAAAGATGTGTCTTTTGGTTTGCATCAAATCAATAGCTCCTTGAGTGGAATACTTAATAAGAGGTTTGCACCTCGAGAGATTTGATCCCTCTCGGCGCTTGATAGAGCCTAGGATTTGGATCTATGCTAGTTCGTGAACAATTCATTACAAGTTAGTCTTCGACTTGAGAGGGACACCCATCCCTAATGCAAGCTACAAATCACGCAAACACATATTTCAATATGTTTATAGTAAGCACCCACTCACTAGTTTGGTGAAAGCTTCAACTTGCAAAATAGACTTCAACCTATAGCAACGAACTCCAACTAACTAGTTTAGAGAAGGCTTAAACCTTCACAAGAAAGCTCCAACCTGCAGACCATCTTCAACTAATCATTGGAATCAAGACACCGATCGTCTTGAGCACCGACTTAGCTCCCCTACACTACCCTACCACCCTAAAGTAGATTTAACTGTCAATCTCAATCTTCAAAATTCATATTGCTTTTCATGCACTTGTACAACTATTCATGTACTTATTATGTTGATCATCAATTCACAGGGCTCTGCATTTATGTTTGCCCCCGGTGTCTATGTTCCTATAGCTACATTTCTTGATTCATACAACACTTACCAACATATCATCACACAAGACCACGGGACTTACATACACATATATTTCGTTTTCACATGTAACTATAAGTTATGAAGCAAACTTAAGCTTCTGGTACGAGACTGTCCAAGTATCTGTAATCACTCTTTACACTCTATTCTAATCCAACTTATAAATACTTCCAAATGTAAATGATTACATGTTTATTATCAACAACATAACCAACCTATTCACCCAATATTGGTTTACTTTGTGGTCACATACTCAACATATACCCAATAATTCATTCAATCAACAGTGTATTTACTCAAGGATTCAATCACCAGATAAAAGCGTTGGAAGTACCCAAATATCATTGCACATGAGCATTAGACAACTTAGAATTACCTCACTTAGAGTTTCATTCCCCATCTTCATTCAACCACTGGTGTAATATGCTTAACACACTCTACTCTTGGTCTGTACATATGGAAACACAGATCTGCTATAGTGAGTATGCTCTTTGTGGGTAGCTTGCGTTAATCATCAATCTCCACATTCTTTGGCATGAGGATTCCCATACTCACAACTTCAGATCTTCTAAATAATATTTTAAAGCATTTTATTCAAACAAATCTGCGTTCAAACATCTAGATCTTCATTATGAAGGAACAACACCAAACATGCCTTTGATGTAAGAGATCTCTTTGGTTACTCTGTAATGATTACAAGCTCTGCGTTGAAAACCAAATTCTGCGTGTAGGGAGATCAAAGAGTTACCGTGAGACTCAAATACACATGCATGGATGAACAAATAAATATGCACCCCCCCACATAATCTCACATCGACATTCACATTTCTCTCGAGATGTCGAACTTCTTGATTTCACAACACACAACCTTTTTTAAATCTTAGTATATTCCTTTCCTTTTTCAAAAATCAGTCAAACTTCATTCTCCAAATGATCATATTTATAGATCATTTTGTGTTACTTGTGGATCAAAGAGAAATTCAAATAAACACTTGTCACATTGGCGCTAATAGGATTCAAGTGGACCCAATTTCAAATCGTTACAAGGTCGACTTTGACTTGAACAGTCAATCATGATCTTCCACCTCAAATATATGTGGACTTGTGCGTTTGAAAGCGATCTCGTTGCTTAAATTGTGGGCCAACCTTTGTAATTTTTTGTGTTCCTCCATGACCACGCCAATGTTCGTCAAAGTAATTCACACCAATGGCACATGCCCTTTGAAGGGTCGATCATGATCTTCAAGCCATCCAATCAACTCAACCATGTGCATTTATGGTCCCACAAAGGTTAAGAACTCGGAGATAGACACTTTTGTCAAAGAAAAGAATGAAGTAGACATAAGTATTATAGGCAGATTGATTGCTTTCTCATTATTAGACTGAGTATAAATAGGAAATACATAACAACAATACTATGGGTGAATACCATATGTCGGAAAATACCATGGGTCACCTAACCAACCAACTAACTACAAGTGAGATTACATTCTTCAACAAATTTCCTTAATCTCAACTGATAGTACATCTTCAGCACTGTCTATGCCTAAGTACTCTCTCTGATATACAAATGCAGATGTTTCCAATGGTTTTGTGAACATGTTAGCCAACTACTCTTTAGAGCCACATAACAGTAAATAAATTTGTCCATCATTGACTAACTCGCGAATTAAATGATAGCGAGTGTCAATGTCAATGTGTTTACTTTTTCTATGAAATACATTATGTTTGGACAACTGTATTGCAGAGCTATTATCACAGGAAAATAGAAGTGGGATCATTTTCAGTGTGTTCCATATCCTTTAAAAGTATTCTTAGCCAAACTGCATGGCAAGTTGATGGGGTGGCTGCTACATATTCTACTTCTACAGAAGACATGCTCACAATGGGTTGTTTATGAGATGCCGAAGAGATCATATTTGACCCAAATGGAAAGCATAACCAAATGTGCTTTTCCTACCATCAATACTACCTGCAAAATCACTACCAGTGTACCCTGTGAAAGTATTGTTTGGTGTATGAGTGTATCAGAGGCCATATCCAAGTGTTCTTACAACCTATCTCATAATTCTTTTTCCAGCTTTCCATTGAGAGTCTTTGAGAGACTCCATAAATCTGGAAATAAGACTGACATCATACATCAAATCAGATCTAGTTGCAGTCAAGTAATTAAATTGCCTACCATTTGTTTATAGAGAGTAGGATTTATTGTTGGTCCATCATCATTATTGGTTAACTTGGTGCCAAGAGAAATGGGGGTTTCTGCGGGTTTACATTTATCCATTCTGAATCTCTGCAAAATATCAGTAGCATACTTATGCTGGCAAATAAAAATACCTTCATTAGTCTGAGTAACTTCCAGACCAAGGAAGTACTTCATCAGTCCTAGATCATTCATTTCAAATTCCTTTTTCATGGTTGTCCTGAAATCTTCAAGCATCAAATTACCAGTGTAAATCATGTCATCAACATAAAGACATACCATCAACATTTTTCCTTTCTCTGTGTTGACATACATAGTGGGCTAATTGCTACTTCTGCTAAAACCATTATTGATGGGGTAGGAAACAATCCTACTATACCAAGCTCGTGGAACTTGTTTTAGACCATACAAGGCCTTTTTCAGCTTAAACACTTTGTGTTCATGACCTTTGAAAGCATAACCAGATGGTTGGTCTACATAAACTTCTTCTTCAAGAATACCATTAATAAATGAAGATTTCACATCCATGTAATACATATGCCATTGATTTTGTGTTGCAATGGAAAGTAGAGCTCTGATGGTATCCATCCTTCCTATAGGAGCAAAGGTTTCATCATAATATACACCATAATTCTATGCATATCTTTTGGCAACCAACCTTGCGCTGTTCTTTTCAAGTTCTCATTTTTAATTCAGTTTGGTCTTATAGACCCATTTGACTCCAATACTGGTTTTGTCTGCAGGGATGTCAACAAGATCCCAAGTCTAGTTTTCCTGTAATACATCAATCTCTTCATTCTTCAACAACTTTCCTGGCAATCATCTTAAACATGCGGCTCAAGTACTCTCAAATTCTTCTAAAAAATGCCACCTATAGAAAATTACAAGTTTTTCAGAAACAAATTTGTAGTTAGAGTTGGTTTGACTACTTCTAGTGGACCAAACTTTGAATTACAAGTTTTGCAGGGAAATTTGTAGTCAAATGGTTTGGACACAAGGTTACATATACTTCTTGACACAAGGTTCCATGCTTCTTCATTGAATAAAACTTTGATTCCAATAGCTAGGGCGATTGTTATCATCACACATACTGCATATTCTCATAGGTCGATATGTCACCCACTGTAATACCATGCTTGGGCATCCAAGACAATCATGACAACCACTCATCATTTTCTTACTTGACATCAATGATATTGTCTAACAGACCAGTCAAGCAAGCTTCTCTTACAATGTTGACATTAATGACAAAAATGGATCAACAAAGGATATATCTAATATTGTAACACCTCGGTTTTGATCCCGTTTGCATTAAAAATGTATATGATGTATGTATTGTAATTAATCATGGTGTGGAGCTAAAGGCAAAAGCCCCACCATTGATTTATCGTTTTATATTCCGGCAATTAAAATCGTTGCCAAAGGTATATTTCGTGCTAGCCGGCACAATGTAATTTTGTCATCATGTAAATATGCAATTTAATTAAAAACCCCAACCAGCTATGTCTATGCAACAAATAATGAAATGGGGGCATGATTTTCCTAAGGATAAGGAGAGGGAAATATTTAACCTTTGGGGCTGTTACCACCTAAGTTGTACTTAGTGGTTTTTTATCAAGTGAGCCTGGTGAACCAGACAAGGATAACTTGTTCGGACTTCAGAAGACCTTTAGTCTTGTTTCTGGAAAACTTTGTTGTACTATATCACATGTTCATACCCCCTTGGGGGAGTTGTAATAAATGTTCTAGCATGATAGTGTCTGTAAAAGACTTGGTCTCTTAGACTTTATTTGTCAATCCAATTAGCCCAGGGTGTTTTTTTCCTCAGTTATTATTGGTTGTTGAATAAACGACTGATATTTTCTAAGTTTTTCACTCAATACCTCCAAAGTTGGGGTGGTTGGCTTAGCATTTAGGCCTATTGAGGTTATTAGAGTCTATGTGTCAATGTATAAACATGCTAGGAATTATGGTTGAGTCATATGAACATGTCTAAGTCCCCCTAGGTTTTTTTAATTTTTTAAGTGTTTTTAATTAAAATTTAATTTTTCCAAAACTTAGTCTATTTTTTAATAGTTTAATTGGGAAAATTGGTTTTGTAATAAAAGTGAGCTCAGAAGTCAGATTTAGTGATATAGGTGCTCATTTTCAAGCTAATAGCACCTAGTAAACCTATAGACCCACTATTTCCTAGTTTTGAGTGATTTTCCATCACTCAGGTCAGAAAACCCCAAAAAATCAATTATTGATTATTTTAATTAATAAATTAATGAACAATGGAGCAAATCCAAAATCCTATATCAGTGGATTCTCAATCGATTTGATTGAAATCAGTCAGATCTACACAAGATTGACTGGATCTGACAAATCCTTGACTAAAGGAGGTTATCTGGATAGATCCGGAGTTGAACTTTAGCCTCCTTTATGGGGATTGCGCCCTCTCTCTCTCCTCCACACGTGTGGGCTCTTCTGGAATCCCTGTAGTTGATGTGTCAGTCAGCAGGTTGATGTGTCAGCTCAATCAGCCCCCTGATTGACAAGTAGGCTCAGTGGAAGCTCAGTTCAGCTTCAAATCAGGCATTGATGGACTCTCCTTCAACTACAATGGTCTGTCTCCTTGGGATTTGTGCCCCCCTGGGATGGATCTCCTTTTTTGTATAAATAAAGCTCAAATCACCTCTTCCAAGCTAGTTAGAATGGGATTGAGGTGTTGCTTTTATTGTACTATTGTTATTGTTTATTATTCTGGAATAAAGAAGTTTTGGAGGCAAGATCTATGGTGTAATGCTCTTCATGTGTGGATGGTGATTGTCAAATGCTTATGAGGTATAATCTGTGTTATTTATCTTTGATTTTGTTGGTTAATTGTTGGCATTGAAGGAGAGAGCTCCCTCCTGTTAGGGTAAGAGTTTATTCTAGTTTGATTTATGCTCTTACTATTTGCTTGTTTCAGATCTATTGGAGTTGCAGGTATTTTAAGTTTAATTGCATGCTTTCCAATTATCTTTTCCAGCAGCACTTATGTTTTAACCATCTGTTTGTGCAAGGATTTCTAAGTTGCAGGTGATCTCGCTTGTAGAAGAGGTTGATCTGGTTTGCATCTTCCTCATCTTCAAGATATTCTGGAGGACATAGTCCCTCGATGTTCCACCAAAGCATGCTCCAAAGCCCAACATTCCCAGGCTTCCAGCACTCTTTCTCTCTCTTTCTCCTTCAAAAAATCAATTTTCTTACTTGGTTACTGTGTTCGAAAGATTTGATATCATTTGGATCTGTTATATTAAAGTAAAACTTACATAGATCTACTATTTCAAAGCTCATAGTATAGATCTCATTTCTGAAAAATATCATTAAGCATTCTAGATCTAGCTTAGGGAAATCGTCAGTTTTGCACGGCAATTTAAAGAGAATCCGTAGGTTGCATGCTCTATATTTCCTTTTCTATTTTAAAAAGATTAAATCCAACGATCAGTGCATATTTCATTGGCTCCACAAACAACAAGCCAAGATCCCAAGGAAAGCTTGCTTTCCTTGATTCCTTTTTCACCAGTTTAGCTAGTTTTAACTTAGTTTTTCTTGAGTTAAGGTAGGCTGACCCAAATGTACTCTTAAAGTGATTTTTGGAATATTTCATTCTAACATGCTTTCTGGTTTTTAGCAGGTGTAATATAAAAGAAGAGAAGCTGATGTTTGAAAGTGGCCTGGGGAGCGTTCAAATTCCCCCAGGGGTCTCCCCTTTGACTGAAATCTTAAAATTTTAGAAAGTTGTAAGATCTTGGTTTCATCTCATATAAGGACCAAGAGGTTTCTGATATTGTAACCAATAATAATAAAAGGAAATATTTTTTGAGTAGGCTCTTTCGAGCCCACTCCCCATCCCCCCAAGGGGGATCCGCGTCGTTTCGCCTTTTTTTTGCACTTTTTCCTCTTTTTTTTTCTGTTCTAGTTTAGTATTGACATGCAGGATGGTTTACTTCGATAGTATTTTGCATTATTCCATATTTTCAATTCAAAAGTAATCATACTAAGTTACCCCACAACTTCCCTATTGACTCGCAAGGGGAAAGAGATGCATGGTAGGACTAATTAGAAAACCGGTGTTGTGTATCTATGATTCCATTTTTTCATTTATTGTTTTGATAATCATAATAAAATCCACCCCTCCTTGATTCGCCGATTGAGGTCCACTTGGACCAAAATAGGTTCCCGGAGGGTTTTCTTTTTAATAAGAACACATCTTTTAAAATTTACTAAAAATGACGAAGACTCTAGTGTGTATGCTCTGTACTTGGATGCGGTTCATCCAATCAGTCAAGCTGCATCAAAAGCACTTGAGTGACTAGATTAATTAGTCCTCACCTCCCAAATTGACAAACCATCAGGCGAAAATCCAACGCCTTGAACAAATTGTAAGCGGTGGCAAAATACCCAAAGGAGTGGGAACAATTGGAAAGTGACCTCGAGGCATTGATCTCTGTCACAGCCTGACGGGTGCGTTATGAACAATAGTCTCTGAGAATCCGTTCTAGCCCACAAACACCTTGAGGGTAGCTATGAAAGTTTACTTTTGGACATACTCCAAGTACCCCTCGGGTATCTCTGGAGTCCCATTTTCGCCTAATTTAATTCATTCACATTCTGCATTAATTTAAAATCTACCAAGAGACATTTGCAAAACATTCATTCAAGTGCATGCAAGTACATTATTTTCTCTGTTGACTCCATTTAAGGCACTGGTGATTTACTTTGATCAATTCTTTCAATTGTATATATATTGAGTGTCATTACTGTGCTTATATGCTTTAAATCTTGCATCTTGTTATCTTTTGTTTTCACTGGTTAAATTCAAAACTCCTAAACAACTTAATCATTGTAACACCATCACACTAAGTAATTATCCTTAGTAATTTAATAGGGTATACCCCCCTTGGCTTCGTTAGGAGTTGAGCCTAAATGGCGGAGTCAAGAACAAGGTGACAACCTTGACTCGAGACTTGCACCCAAGGACACACAGAGTGGCTTGAAGATTTCTGCCACGTAACCCAGGTGTGTGAAAGGCGGCAACACTTTTGGCACCATTGTCGGGGATAAATCTTTTTATTCCCGAGTATGACTTTTGTTTTCTTCCTTTTTTGTTTTTTTTCTTTGTTTGATGAATGCCTAGAGTAGATCTTTAATTTTCATCTGGCGACTCCACTAAATGGATAAAACCCTATTATCTCATAAACTTGTGAAGTTTTGTTGTGTGTAGATGAGCCCATGTGACATGTTAAAACCTTTAAATCTCATCACTTGACAGCTCCAGCTTTTCAGTACAAGGTTTAATGGTTATATCAAATGCATACTATTAATTTTTGATATGGATGAATTAAAGGAGAAATATGGTGCCAAGATAACCGGAATTTTTCAGCCTATTGATTTCTCAAACATCTCGGGTTTTCCTAACTGTTGTAATGGTGTGGGGGATGCATATAAATGGCTTCCAGTATTTCAGGGAAATTATGGTGATTCAGCCATCTGGCATGCCAAATATTTCCTTCAGTTGATGGATGACTCCAATGTTCTTCATGAAGACAATATGATGGAAATGTTTGCTGGTACTTTTTGGGGTGAGACCTATTGTTGGTTTTATTAGGGCCTTCCTAATAAATGTATAAATTTTTTCCAAGCTTCCTTTGGATGTTTTAAGAGCAGTGGCATGATGGTAGCGGTAGTATGAATGGTTTGAAAAAGTTCCTTGAAAAGATCTGTACCTTCTACCTATCTGGGATAGAGTATCACATGGAAACATATGATGGATCTTTTGCCATGATACAAAGTATTGAAGACTTGGAATCACTTCTTGAACATTTAAGTGAAGAGGAGATCCATGATACTCCCATCAAAGAGTTTCCTCATAGTTATTCAAGAAAGGAAGTAATTAAGTGGCTTATTAAAGAATATGAGGTATCTCCCAAAACAAAGCAAGATTTCGAGGAAGGGAAAATCCAGGACGATCTTATTGAAGAGATTCAGGAGGAGCCCATGATGGAACACATTGTTGAAGACTCTCCTCATGTCACCATAGCTGAAAACATTGAAGATTTGAGGTATTCTCAAGTGTGTTGCAATGCTGATATTTTTCCAGAAATCCCACTAGAAAAACCCACTGAGCAACACATCCCAAATGATCCCATTGAATATGTCCAAAACGTTTCCTTGAATGAAGATAATATCGAAGATCCTCTTCATGATATCATAATAGAAGCCTATAAAGAAACTTATGATAAGATCAGTATGGTGTGTGGTGACACTAGACCTTGCTCTCCTCATGTTGATGAAGGTTTGGAAATTTTATTGCCTTGTGACATTTTTTCTGAAGAAGATTATTATGAATACAAGGAAGACATGGATAGGCAGGAGCATGATTCCATGGATGAAGAGTCCCCTACATATGCCATGAATGGGAGTGATGACTATTGGAATTTCATAGATAATCCAACTTGTAAAAATCTTATGGAGAATCCCATCCATGATATGTCCAACAAGGGGAGTGTCTATTCAAACGTTTGTGGAAGTCCAATCTACGATACATCCATAGAGGGGAGCACGGATCTGGATGCTTGGGAAAACCTTAGTATAGAAGAGGAGCATTCAGAAGTTTCACGTGATCATTCAGATTCATATCATGCAGAGCCACACAAGGGTATCAATAATGAAGACATTGAGAAGCAATGTTGTGAAAAGTCAGATGTGATGCAGTCAGTGGAATATTAGTCTCAACCATCTTGTTCACATCTAGAGGTTCCTTATGATTTGGAGCTACTTGGGGCTTGTGCAACAAGTTATCATTTGATAAGCCACGGTGATCAGTATGATGATGTAGTCAGTCTGCCTCATCATTCTGAATGGAATATCAGTCCTATCTAGTCATGGATAGAAGCAGCCTGCATGAGCACATACAAGTTGGGGAATAATTTTTATGACATTATTCATGCCTATGATCTCCCATCCATCCCACCCATTCTGAATCATCACGCAGGTTTGCATTTTCTGAATAAAGTGTCCTTACTTTGGCTGGTAACCAAAGACAAGGATTTTTTTTTATATTAATAAAATGCTTAGGTGGTTACATTGGATTTCTGATTACACTTAACCCTTTTTATATCATGCTTAGAGTAGGAAAATAAGCTCCTTAAAAAAGAGCATTTACTTTCTGCATTTTTTTTTTGTACTTAGCTATAATAAAACATTTTTTTTCATTAGTTAGTTACATTTATTTTGTTTAAATAAATCAGCTTAATGGTTTGTTTGGTTTTTATGTAAAGCTTGTGCTATTGAGTTTTTCTTGTCAAGTTGAGATATTTTTACAAGGTGTATAAACTAGAGATTCTGGTGTTCTCATATCCTCTCCTTTCCCTTTGACCAGATCGAGCACACGTCCCACAGTTGGAGCCATAATGTTACCACCTAAGTTGTCCTTAGTGGTTTTTTATCAAGTCAACCTGGTGAACCGGACAAGGATAACTTGTTCGGACTTCAGAAGACCTTCAGTCTTGTTTCCGGAAAACTTTGTTGTACTATATCACATGTTCATACCCCCTTGGGGGAGTTGTAATAAATGTTCTAGCATGAGAGTGTCTATAAAAGATCCAGTCTCTTAGACTTTATTTGTCAATCCGATTAGCCCAGGGTGTTTTTTTCCTTGATTATTATTGGTTGTTGAATAAATGACTGATAATTTTTGAGCTTTTCACTCAATACCTCCAAAGTTAGAGTGGTCGACTTGGCATTTAGGCCTATTGAGGTTATTAGAGTATATGTGTCAATGTATAAACATCCTAGGAATTATGGTTGAGTCATATGAACATGTCTAAGTCCCCCTAGGTTTTTTTAATTTTTTAATATTTTCAGTGTTTTTTATTAAAATTTAATTTTTCCAAAACTTAGGCTATTTTTTAATACTTTAATTGGGAAAATTGGTTTTGTAATAAAAGCGGGCTCAGAAGTCAGATTCAGTCATGTAGGTGCTCATTTTCAAGCTAAGAGCACCCAGTAAACCTATAGACCCACTATTTCCTAGTTTTGAGTGATTTTCCATCACTCAGGTCAGAAAACCCCAAAAAATCAATTATTGATTATTTTAATTAATAAATTGATGAATAATGGAGCAAATCCAAAATCCTAGATTAGTGGATTCTCAATTGATTTGATTGAAATCAGTTAGATCTGCTCCAGATTGACTGGATCTAACAAATCCTTGACCGAAGGAGGTGATCTGGATAGATCCAGAGTTGAACTTCAGCCTCCTTTATGGGGAATTGTGCCCTCTCTCTCTCCTCCACATGTGTGGGCTCTTCTGGAAGACTTGTGGTTGATGTGTCAGCTCAATTAGCCCCTTGATTGACAAGTAGGGTCAGTGGAAGCTCAGGTAAGCTTCAAATCAGGCATTGATGGACTCTCCTTCAGCTGCAGTGGTTTGTCTCCTTGGGATTTGCGCCCCCCCTGGGCTGGATCTCCTTTTTTGAATAAATAAAGCTCGGATCACCTCTTCCAAGCTAGTTATAACTGGGATTGAGGTGTTTTTTCTATTGTACTGTTGTTATTGTTTACTATTCTAGAATAAAGAAGCTTTGGAGGCAAGATCTATGGTATAATTCTCTTCATGTGTGGATGGTGATTGTCAAATGCTTATGAGGTATAATCTGTGTTATTTATCTTTGCTTTTGTTGGTTAATTGTTGGCCTTGAAGGAGAGAGATCCCTCCTGTTAGGGAAGAGTTTATTCTAGTTTGACTTATGCTCTTACTATTTTCTTGTTTCATATCTATTGGAGTTGCATGTATTTTAAGTTTAATTGCATGCTTTCCAATTATCGTTTCCAGTAGCACCTATGTTTTAACCATCTGTTTGTGCAAGGATTTCTAAGTTACAGATGATCTCTCTTGTAGAAGAGGTTGAGTTGGTTTGCATCTTCCTCTCCTTTGAGATCTTCTGGAGGACATAGTCCCTCGGTGTTCCACCAAAGCAGACTCCAAAACCCCAACATTCCTAGGCTTCCAGCACTCTTTCTCTCTCTTTCTCCTTCAAAAAATCAATTTTCTTACCTGGTTACTGTGTTCAAAAGATTTGACATCATTTGGATCTGTTATATTAAAGTAAAACTTACATAGATCTGCTATTTCAAAGCTCATATTATAGATCTCATTTCTGAAAAGCATCATTAAGCATTCTAGATCTAGCTTAGGGAAATCGTCCATTTTGCATGGCAATTTAAAGAGAATCCATTGGTTGCATGCTCTATATTTCCTTTTCTGTTTTAAAAAAATTAAATCCAACAATCAGTGCATATTTCATTGGCTGCACAAACAGCAAGCCAAGATCCCAAGGAAAGCTTGCTTTCCTTGGTTCCTTTTTCACCAGTTTAGCTAGTTTTAACTTAGTTTTTCTTGAGTTAAGGTAGGCTGACCCAAAGCTACTCTTAAAGTGATTTTGGGCATATTTCATTCTAACATGCTTGTTGGATTTTAGTAAGTGTAACAGAAAAGAAGAGAAGTTGCTGTTCGAAAGTGGCCTCGGGAGCGTTCAAATCCCTCAAGGGATCTCCCCTTCGACTGAAATCTTAAAATTTTGGAAAGTTGTAAGACCTTGGTTTCATCCCATACAAGGACCAAGAGGTTTCTGATATTTCAGTTTGCTGATATTGTAACCAATAATAATAAAAGGAAATCTTTTTTGAGTAGGCTCTTTCGAGCCCGCTCCCCATCCCCCCAGGGGGGATCCACGTCTGTTTCACCTTTTTTTTTGGTTCTAGTTTAGTGTTGACATGAAGGATGGTTTCCTTTGATAGTATTTTGCATTATTCCATATTTTCAATTCAAAAGTAATCATACTACTTGTTGGAATATAATCCATCGGGATTATATATTTTGTAAATAAATAAAGAAAACTAAATAGTTATGTAGGAAGCCGAAAAGGCTGGGCGGAAGGTGAAACACAACCGTCATATGAATTGTATAAATATATGCATTAGCAAGGGAATAATATGAATCGGGAGTTATAATACCTATCAGTGGTATCAAAGCTCCATAACTCTTGCCTGTTGCATTTCAGTCCTGGCATTCTGCTTGCCAGTCCATTGCCAGGCTGCATGCTCCATCAGTTTGCCAGTTGCATGTGTTTCTCCTGCCAGCCTACCAGCCTGCGTGCCCTCAATTTTTACTGTTTTTTCCATTACATATGAATTATCACTCACACGTTTGGTGTATACCTAACCCTAATTTTGTAACGGTGTTCCATCTTCTGTCTAATACTTGTTCAATTGTCTCTACGCAAACCTCAGTAGAAACTACCAAAATTCATCTAGTTTTCCGCCCCTTCTCTGGAAATTAGTAGACTAAGTTGGATGCCCAGTATTGGTCCCGCGAGAGGTTCGAGAAAAAAAAAACGCGCACAAGCATCTCCATGTGGCTACTGCTGGCGATTCTTTCGAGTATTGTGCGATAATATGCTCTTTCTTTAGAGAAACTTTGAACATGCCAGAGTCGTGACAGAATGGAATAAGTTCTTTGCTTCTTGGTTGTATGAGTTTTTGAACAGAACCTTAAGTTACTCTTTCTTTGTATCTGAAGTTTGAAGCTTGAACGAATGAAGGTTTTGTAGTGTGCGTTGAAAAATGTATGTGATTTCATTGCTTGTGCATTAATCTACTGATTGAAGGATGCGTGGTATATAAATCTATCTTGTATACTACGTTGAAGACTGTGAGAGTTGCGACCAGCCATAAGGAGATCTCAGTGTTCACAACTGAGAGTTTGTTGAAGACTGAATATCTTTGGTAGAGAGAGATTGTTCTCTTCATGAGCGTGGAGCTGTCTTGAAGCTGCTGTCTTGGATAATCTTGACACCATCGATATCGTGAAGGAGCAGTTTGCAATGAATACTGTTCTCTAGTTTTCCATGTTTTTCTAGGGTTCTGCTTTGTGATCTAGTTCTGCGGCCTGCGAAGTAGATATCTCAGTACTCCAATTTGAGCATTTGTTGATGAGTGAAGTCGTTTTATTTTGCTATCGACGGCCTATTCAAGAGACTGCTAGGATCATATGAGACTGCTGGGATGTGAAGTGAAAATACTACCCATCGACCGGTTCAATGTGTGAACATTAATCATCTCCTAACAGTTAGAGAATGAAGAAAGCTGGTGATTGCCCATCGACCAAGTAGCTACCACCTGTGTGTGAAGGCACTCTTGTGTGTGAAGGCACTCTTTTGAAGAGTGCTGCGTGGAGTCTTTCTGGAAACGTCTGCAACAATTCTTAACCTAATTTATGCCCTATCAACTACGTGGAGGCCCGTGAATGTTGTGCGTGGAGCTGTGCTCTCATACATTTGCGTGGAGTTGTGCTTTGAGCATGAAGTTGTGGCCACTGCATGTGAAGATTGAGACTGTGTTGTATGAGCTGCAATTTTCATGTGAAGATTGTTCCATTGTTGGTGTTGTCTGCGTAGAAGCACCACTGCTGCGAGCTACCTTGTCATGTCATTTCATCTTGGGTGCTGCTACAACTTTGCGACTAGTGTTGGAACTATCCCAATTATGTGCTATCATGCTATCATTGATGACTATCATTGAAGAATCCAAATGCTTTGTGTTGAAGCTAGTTGGTTAAGCTTGTCAGTAAATCTCATTGGAATACTGTTGGAGCCGCGACCTCTCATCTCACTGCTGTGACTTGGAAGACTCCATTCAAGAGCGTGGAGGTATATGTATCTTGTATGAGTTCATGCTTTGTCATTGTTGAGGTCTCACTGCTACAATCTCAAGAGCTCCATACCATTGTTGCGACTGTGTAAAAGTGTTGAGAACTCATTTTTGTGAGTGCTACTACAAGTCTATTACAAGAGACTTTGTTGTTGTTGTGAATATTTTAAGTGTAATATCTATATAATAACACTCTAGAACAAATGATATAGAGCAGTTGAGGTAGATCATCAATGATATAGAGATAAATTATTTGTATAGGTTGCAAAATCATATTGTAATTTGTAAAGGAGCAGGAATGTAAACCTCCATCCCATATCTTTTTCAAGTATTCTGTAAGTTTCATATTCCATAGTGAAGATGCACTCTTCGGCATCTGTAGTTGGTGTCACTCTCTCTGGAAAAGAGAGAGGCAGAGGAAGAAGAAAATTCAAAGGCAGAGGGGGCAGAAACAACTTCAGCAAAAGATCAGATTTGCAGTGCAAGCGTTGTGGAAAGACTGGGCACACATCAGATCAGTGTTGGGCTTCATGGGACTCCATCAAAGACAAGCATAACCAGAAGAAAGATGATAATAAAAATCAAGATGCTAGTAAATCTTCTGATTCTGCTAATTGTATTGTTGCACATTGTAATCTTGGAATTAATGAAATGACTTCACTTTCATCTTACAAAGATTGTTGGCTGCTTGATACTGGTGCAACATCACACATGACATTTAGAAAAGACTGTTTTGAAGAACTTAATGAAACAATAGATGGCATAGTTTACTTTGCAGATAAGTCAAGTCTTAAACCAAAGGGAATGGGCACCATTTGACTGAAGATGCCTGGATTCCTTGATTTCTTGTTGAAGAATGTTCTTTATCTTCCAGAGTTCCATAGAAGCCTGTTGTCCTTGGTGGAGATTCGACAGCGAGGCCATTCCTTCCACATGTTTGATGGAATCGTAGAAATAAGAAAGTCCTCTGACAACCAAGTCATCATGACTGGATACGAAGATGGGAAGCTGCTGAAGCTAAAGGGTTCATCTGCAAGAGTTCAGAACCATGCCTACCTCTCTCAGCATGGAGAAGGTAATTTGTCTTCTAGTTCATTGTGGCATGCAAGATTTGGTCATCTAAATTATAACAGTCTTCGTTTGTTGAGAAATAATGGTGTATTTGGTTTTCCCACCATTCCCAAAGAGAAGAATAAATGTGATGCATGTATATTAGGGAAACATAGTAAGCTGCCATTCCATGAATCTAATTTCAGAGCAAGTAGGAAATTAGAATTAGTGCATTCTGATTTATGTGGCCCAATGCCAACTCCTTCTGCAAATGGGAATAAGTATTTTATGACATTTGTTGATGACTACTGAAGAATGTGCTGGATTTACTGTTTAAAGACAAAATCAGAAGCATTTCAAACATTCAAAGACTTTCATGCATTGATAGAAAAACAAGCACAATAAAAAATTGGTACACTTCGTACTGATAATGGGAAAGAATACACTTCAAATTCTTTTGAAGATTATCTTCACCAACATGGAATTTCACATCAGACTACAGTTCCCTACAATCCTCAACAAAACGGTGTAGCAGAAAGAATGAACAAAACCATAATGAATATGGTTCGTTCAATGATGTTTTTCATGAATGTAAAACTAATGTTTTGGGGTGATGCAGTAAAATGTGTAGCATATTTGAGAAATAGAAGTCCCTCAAATGCTCTTGATAACAAGACTCCACATGAAATGTGGTTTGGCCATCTCCCTTTAGTCAAGCATCTCAGAGTTTTTGGTTCCACCTGTTATGCCTTGATTCCAAAGGAGCAAAGAAACAAGCTTGGTGCTCGAAGCAGAAAATGCATTTTCCTGGGGTACGAAGAATACTCTGAGGCATACTGTCTGTATGATGAGGTAAACAAGAAGTTTGTTATTTCCAGAGATGTCATTTTTCTTGAAACTAATAAAAATGACCAGTCCATTAAGAGACAGCTTGATCATTTGGAAAAATATCCTCATCCAAAGACATATTCTGAAAATGAATATGAAATTCCAAACCTTTAAGGGGGGATTCCTATTCTGGATCAACCTTTGGAATTTCCATATGAAGCACCAACTCCCTCGCATGAAGAAGTTCCTGCTACTTCACCTGAACAAGAGATTCAATTGGATGATGTGATTAAGAGAATTGAAAGACTCTCAATCAATGATGAAGCACCACCAGCTGATCAACCAGGACCATCATGGAAGATTCCTAAATGGGCCACAAAGACACTTGAAAGTGTCCATTCAGATGAAGTTGGAAACACAGGAATGAGAAGTTCGAAAAGACATGGAGGAGAAGCAGATAATTCAGGTGATGACATGGATGTATCATTTGATTGTGAATTTAATTTATTTTCTAACTTTGAACTAACTTCCTTTGAAGAAGCTTCTACTCGAGTTGAGAGGAAAGAAGCTATGCAGAACGAGTATGATGCACTCATAAAGAATGGAACTTGGAAGCTGGTTGACCCTCCAGTTGGAACCAAACCAATTGGCTGCAAGTGGGTGTACAAGAACAAATACAAATCAGATGGCTCACTTGACAAGCACAAAGCGAGGCTTGTAGCAAAAGGCTATGCACAGAAAGAAGGAATTGACTATGAAGAAACATTTTCTCCTACAGCAAAATGGGCTACCATCCGTACCTTACTCTCTTTAGCTGCTCAGAAAGGGTGGAAAGTTCATCAAATGGATGTGAAGACTGCTTTCTTGAATGGATACTTGAAAGAGAATGTCTTCATGTCTCAGCCAGAAGGCTTTGTTGTGAAAGGAAAATAACAAAAGGTATGCAAGCTTGTCAAATCCTTGTATGGCCTAAAACAAGCGCCTCGCGCATGGTATGAAAAGCTAACCGAGCATCTTTTGAAGCTAAATTTCGAACATTTTGATCTTGATGATGCAACACTGTTTATAAAGAAAGTTGGAAGATCTGTTGTGTATCTTGTGGTGTATGTAGATGATCTTTTGATGACAAGGAACAATGAGAGCTATATAGCATCCATAAAGAAAGATTTGAAAAAGATCTTTGAAATGAGAAATATGGGACGTCTCCACTATTACTTAGGAATTGAAGTCACTCAACATCCTAAGTACATATTCATATCTCAGAAAAAATATGTTGGAGAACTACTAAACAAATTTTGCATGACAGAATGCAACCCTATCTCTACTCCAATGGAACAGAAAATGAAGCTCACATCAAGTGAAGGAAAATAATTTGAGGATGCAACCAAGTATCGACAACTTGTAGGAAGTCTTATCTACCTTACAACAACTAGACCAGATATTTCTTATGTTGTTGGCATACTTTCAAGGTTCATGCATAAACCTTGTGAAGGACACTGGTCAGCTGCAAAAAAGAGTTCTAAGATACTTGAAGGGGACTCAAGACGTTGGACTCAAGTACACTAAAGTGGATGACTTCAAACTTATTGGGTACTCAGACTCAGATTTTGATGGCGATAAGGAGACAGGAGTATCAACTTCTAGATACACTATGAGTCTTGGATCAGCAGCTGTCTCATGGAGATCACGTAAACAGTCAGTTCCAGCAGATTCAACAACAAAAGCAGAATATGTGGCTACAGCTGAAGCAACGAAAGAAATAGTATGGCTCAGGAAGATACTTGAAGATTTGCAAGAAAAACAAGAGAACTCCACTCCATTATTGGTTGACAATACTTCTGCAATCAAACTGGCTAAGAATCCTAGATTCCATGATCGAACCAAACACATCAACACAAAGTATCATTTGATTCGACATCATGTAGAGGCCAAGACAGTCCATCTTCGACATTGTTCCACAAATGATCAAATTGCAGACATCTTCACCAAAGCGCTTGGACGAGAAAAGTTTGAAAGATTCAGAAACATGCTTGGACTTACGAACACCCCTTCGGATTAAGAGGGGGATTGTTGGAATATAATCCGTCGGGATTATATATTTTGTAAATAAATAAAGAAAACTGAATAGTTATGTAGGAAGCCAAAAAGGCTGGGCGGAAGGTGAAACACAATCGTTATATGAATTGTATAAATATATGCATTGGCAAGGAAATAATATGAATCGAGAGTTATAATACCTATCACTACTTACCCCACGACTTCCCGATTGACCCGCAAGGGGAAAGAGATGCGTGGTAGGACTAATTAGAAAACTAGTGTTGTGTATCTCTGATTCCATTTTTCAGTTATTGTTTTGATAATAATAATAAAATCAACCCCTCCTTGATTCCCCGATTGAGGTCCACTTGGACTCCAGTGTGTATGCTCTGTACTTGGTTGTGGTTGTCCGATCAGTCAAGCTGCATCAAAATCACTTGAGTGACTAGATTAATTAGTCCTCACCTCCCAAATTGACAAACCATCAGGCAAAAATCCAACGCCTCGAACAAACTGTAAGCGGTGGAAAAATACCCAAAGGAGTGGGAACAACTGGAAAGTGACCTCGAGGCACCGATCTCTGTCACACCTTGACATGTGCGTTATGAACAATAGTCTCCGAGACTCCATTCCATCCCACAAACACCTTGCGGGTAGCCGTGAAAGTTTACTTTTGGACATACTCCAAGTAACCCTTGGGTATATATGGAGTCCCCTTTTCGCCTAATTTAATTCATTCACATTCCACATTAATTTAAAATCTACCAAGATACATTTTCAAAACATTCATTCAAGTGCATACAAGCACATTATTTTCTCTATTGACTCCATTTAAGGCACTGATGATTTACTTTGATTAATTATTTCGATTGTATATATATTGAGTGTCATTAGTGTGCTTATATGCTTTAAATCTTGCATCTTGTTATCTTTTGTTTTCACTGGTTAACTTCAAAACTCCTAAAGAACTTAATCATTATAACACCATCACACTAAGTAATTGTTGGAGTAGGGTCCCATAGCTACAGGAAAAGCGGCTATTTTTGGTAGAAGATAGACAATTTTTGGAGGAAAGACAGTTTTGGGCGATGCCGATAAGCTAGCGATATAAGAGATGCGATGCAATAAAGGTACGACGCCGTAGCGCATTCCCACCGTAGATCGCGGGCCGAAAATCGTGGCAGTTGAAACAAGGAAGTCAAAGGAAACCGTACTTGAAGCGGCCAAGAAGAGAGCTCAACCACTGCATTTAAGGCAGCGGCGACGACAGGAGGGCTCAGCTACCCTCATAAATGAAGAAGGAGCAACGGGCCAAGGCATTAAAGATAAAGGACAGAAGGGGAGTGACCGAGGAAGCGGCGCCCATACCCACGAGCAACGCCGAAAAGCACGGAAGACTACAAGAAGCTGCAGTGTGACCAGTAAGTGGTAGTTCAAAGTACAAAAAGGCCCACTGTCACAGTTAGGGTTTTGGGTTACTGTTGGGATAGGCCCATAGTTTTATATCACGGTGAGACCTTCGGGCCACCTATTTAAGCATATATTTTGTATTATGAAGGTTTAGTTAGTTAGCCAGTTAGTTGGTTAGTCGGGTTGTGACTAGTTGTCATCAGTATTGTGAGACATTGAGAAAGAGTCGAGCTTTAGTTCTGTTATTCAAGTCTGTAGTTATCTTACTGTAACTAGTGGCTGGCTCCTTGAGCATGAATGTAACAATCCGCAGGGATTGAGAGAGAGAGAGGAAGGGTATATTGTAGGAATAAAGCATTATAGGAAGGAAAGAGATCTAAGAGAAGGGCTCCCAGTTGTGTGCGTGGAGTTTCCCAGAAGATCTCAAGCTGCATAAGAGGTTGCAGCGGAACTGTGTTACTCTCTCAAGATATAATACAAACACAGTTCCTGTGATTCTTCAACCACCCCATCTAGGATCACTTCGGGTGAGACTTCAGGCCGTTCTGCGGTCTGTTGTCGAAAGGGCCAGTGAGCTAGGGGTTTTGTTGGTACAATAAAGTAAACCTGGGTCTTCCCAGAGGAGACCAACAAATGGTTTCGTTGCCAGTTTTGAACAAATTGAAGAGCTGATGTTCTGTTGGCATCCTACTAAAGAAGAACTTAACCAGTGGGTTGAGTCTAAGGAAAGAGAATTTGCTGAGAAAGAAAACAAAAGTCCTAGGCTGAGTACAGAGGACTGGTTATAGAGACATATCTTCACAGACCTGCATGAGATATTTTTTGTGACCTATGCAAATGAGTTGTACGATTGGTTGTCAAAGTTGAATGATAAGCATGTATTCAAGAAGAAACGGAACATTGTCTGGACACCGGAGCTTATTCACACCGTGAAGAGCGTAGATAATCCCATTTCGCGGGTAGTAGACTTCTGGCTTGCGAGTTTGATGGAAGGTTTCATTACCGAGTTTGTAGTTGATCAAAGAAACAGTTTCAGCGAAGCAGAGAGGTACTTTTTCAAGGGATATCCCGGTCAGTACTTGGACTCTTTAAATTTGTCCCTTAAGATGTTATTGTATGAAAAAGGAGTACTGGATATATTCTCAGATGAATAAGTTAAGGGAATCTTCATCCAACAAAACGAAGCATCACCAAAAGTAGAGATTCACCAAAGAATTACCGAAAAATAGATTGCATTAACCTGAAAACTTCCTCAAAAGGAACACATTTATCTAGAGAAACCCTAAGAAGGGTAAAACAAGTGCATAGTGATTTATTCCATAAGTTTTGATTTTAAATGAAAGTGAGGAGATCTATTTATATGATCTCACACTCACTTATCCACGTCGACATGCCTTAAAACAAGTAAATTCATAATTATTTAAAATTAAAAGAAAATAATAATAAAGTATAGACTAAGGTAGGCTACTTGGGGTATTTGCATACTCAGGTGTCAAAACACGCTCAAATAAGTGAATCGCTCCGAATGAAAGGGAGGAACAAGCTAGAGGGAGGGAGTTATGCCCCATCTAACCATTAGAATACTCTAAAATCCCTCAACGCCCTCCTCAAATCATGAAAATGACCTAGAATGGAGGATTTCTTCCTCTAAGGAAAGAAGGCGAGGGAGAGCAAGGATCCACTTACTAAAGGGCCCGGAGGGTGTATGAAGTGGCCATGACTGAAGACTAGTGTCGTGTGGTTGAAGCAGAGGCCACCAGAGCATATAAGAAGAGAATGGATCAATGAGACCCAATAGTCAACCTTTAGGGGTCCCTAACACCAACCCTGAGGTTAAAAACCTCTTTAACAGGTAGTCAACAATGCCATTAAGCCATAGTAGCCATAAAGGAGGACCAGAGGGTCCAACCATGACTGCCATCGTTCAATAACACCCTCCTGGTTGAAAATTTTGGCCCTCTCTCCATGGGGCACACCTGAAGGTGCGTTGGGTACATGTGCAACATAACACTAGATCCAACTATGGGACGAGTGCTCTTTACAGGAGTGCTTGAAAACTAATGAATCTACTGGCATCTATAGACCTACACACATATCAAATGTCTAAAATATTAAAAGCATCTAAGGGCATACACTTTCGTCTTTCCTTGCTCGCTACATGAGGGAAACAAACTAAGAACAATAAAAAGTAACTAAAGGATGAAAAGATATCAAATTCAATACACAGAATTATGCATAATGCAACTAACCATTAGGAGAATTTTGAGGTCTAAAATGGGTTTCATAAGAGATATAATAAAATATTATGAGATAGACATTTTGTGGGGAAGGTATATTTACAATTCATATGGTTAAGTTAAATTGAAAAGATGTCTAAAATATAACCAATAAAAAAATCATCTTTGATATGACTAAAAGTAAAGTACTTTTGAGTACATGAATTACTTTTAAATATAATATGATTGATATGACTAAAAGTAGAGTACTTTTGAGTACATAAATTACTTTTTAATATCATATGATGAATATACTTATAAAGTAATTTACTCATAAAATAAAATATATTAATTTTGAAATTTGAAACATAAGTTATTTTTTCAATATTCAAAATATGTTCATAAACCATGTATTTGTAATTTTGAATTTTAAACAAAAAAAAGTTAAATTTAAATGATTAAATTGTGATTTCATATATATATATATATATATATATATATATATATATATAATAAAAATAAATTTTAAAATATAAATATAAAATTATAAATTTAAAAAAATAACATTTTTTAAATTTATTTTTCATCTTTTGAATACACCTTCAAAATCACGTGTAAACTCATTTTCAATAGTTTCTTGTGATATATATTGTCTATCTTATATATAATTTTTAATGCAATAATTAATAACATCATTAAATAATTTTTTTTTAAATGATAATATTGAGATGAAGTAATAGTACAAAAATTTCTACCACGAAAAAATTGAGTTAATATTAAACAAATGAGATTACATGTAATAAACATTATTATTATATGTAATAAAAATTATAATAATATAATATCTTATTATAATATAATAGTTCATTCAAATTGCTACATTAAGATTTTATGCATGAATTTGGTTTGTAACTTGAATGTACATGTCTAATTCATGTTGGTATAGATGTAGGTGTTTCAAAGGTTAACATGTGATAATAAAATATAAACCTTGAATAATACTTAAATTTAAAAAAAATATTAATATTAAAATTTAACCAGATAAGAATATATATATATATATATATATATATATATATATATATATATTAAATATTTAAAAAACAAAAACTATTAATCATCAAATTGTTTTTATTATAAGATGTTAAGTGATTTTGATTTTAAATAAAGATTTGATATATATATATTAAATATTGAAAAAGTAATTACATAATTTTAGTTTTGAATATAGCATTTACTTTTTTTATATTTGTAATTTATTTTACATTGAAATATAAAAAAGTAATTACATTTGAATAAAACATTTAGTTTTTTTTCTATTTGTAATTTATTTTATATTGAAATATAAAGAGTACTTTTCTTTCTAAGTACTTTAAGAGTAGTTTAGTACATTTATATTATATTCAAAAATAATCTATGAGTATTATTTTCATAATGAGTATTTTACTTACAACATTGATATAGTTAACTATGGGTTTTCACTCACCATTTACAATTTAGCGAATAAACATCTTTGACTCAACCAATGCCACCTCAATTATTATAGATGACGTCATCCTCTAGAATGTGATTCGTTCTTTTAAAGTGAATTTTGATAGTACATTTTTTCTTTGGTGGCCCATTTTTTACCTCAAAATTCCCCTAATTAACCTAAACCCGGTATCCAAAATAGGTTAAGTGAAATCATAGCACCAATGTAACCATTTTAGTAAGCAATTCATACTTGTCATCTTACCTTTGTCCTTTAATGTAAGCCAAGAAAACACTTCATTGATGATATGTTGAGTTTGTACCAGGATCTTTATCTTGATGAGTGCAAGAAACTAGACCTTCTTAAGAACCTGGAAAACTTGAAATTTGTACCATGGAGAAGCATCACTTTGACAGGATTTGCTGATCCATTCTTCTAGTGGGCATAAGTATGGGATACCTCTGTCATACATATCTTCATAATTTTTTTGCTTCAAACCCGCACATGAATCCTGAACTTGGGAGGTTATTCATGGAGTTGAACTTTGCAAACCTTCACATGTTATCCGCAACCTATCTCTGCATTTACTCGATCTTTTTGTTGTACATATAGGTATATTTCTTATCTTTTCCACAATCGTGTTAGTAACCCAAATAATCCTTGAACTTTTAACTCAGTTGCCAACAATATAATCCATACCTTCATGCTTGAAATGAAAAGATAAACAATAAATATTATGATACTGAGGGATGAAAGTCATACCTGTCCACCTACCTTCCTCGTTCTAGTTGAGATGTATCATTAAGGGCTTGTTGATGTAGGGTAGAGTGAGATGAACAACTAATTCTATGCTTCTTGAGGGGCACAACTGAGAGTAATATTCTAGGATCATCATATGTTGAATATCTGCAAAAGAATCCTCCATGCAACAAACTTCCCTATTGTAGGATGAGTATGATGGTGACATCATGGAAGAATCACCAGAGATACGAGGTTCCAAGTTTTTGAACTTTTCATCATAATGGTCCATCTGCATATAACAACTATCTCAAAAGTCTAGTGTTGTTTCACCTTCAATTATGGTGGAAAAAGGGTTGGACGAATCTTCATCATTAGACTCATAAGGGGAAGAAATGATCACATCTCTTTCAGTAGGGTCTTCGTAAGTTACATTTTCAACATCCTTGTTGGAGGTGACTGAGAGTTCGTAGCCCCAAATAGTGTCAAGTTATGTCTCTCCCTAAGTAACTTCATCAAGCTGCTCTTTCTGGCCGCAACGTATGAAGATAATGCTACCTGGTCTCGAGGAATCATAGAAAGGTGGACTCATAAATGTCCAATAACCATCATCCTCATAATTCCCATTATTATGTTCCTAGAGATCTAGAATGTCACAAGGAGTTTATCTATGTTGGAAGGGAGGACTCATCCTATATTTATGTTCCTCAACTTCTTCATTTAGGACTTCCATATCGTCATATATGGGACCATCATCATATTCATCTGCTTTGGAAGCTTCATCTATCGTGCTCAAGATATCATCGATTAGGCCCTGAACAATGGCTACTTCAAACTGATCTTTGTTTTAGGATTCATTACTGAACAAGTCCTTTGCATTCTTGACATGAGGTATCCATTCGTCATGGTTCCCTGAATCCTAGTGGTTACACAACGTTTCCACTAATTTTTCAAATGATGATATTTTTCATTTATCTAGGCCCACAAACCAAGCAAGGGCCTTACCTCCCAGGTGAAGGACAAATGTGTTGGAGACATTTACCATCATACACACTCTTTTTGGTCAAATTGGCCTAGTTAAACCACTATCCTAAGTATAATTGACATTAGTGGAGCATTAATTGCCATCATCCAATCACACCCACACCTACTTACAGTTAAGGAGGCTAACTTAGCCTTCTCCTACAGTCAAGGAGACTAACTGGAGCACTCCGGGGGTGATCTGAGTGATATTAATGCACCTAATTGCTAACTGGTGGTTACAATAAGTTCAACCAGTCAGTTAAGGAGCCTCCTCTCATTAAATATATTATTTGATGATTATTTATTATTATTTAATGATATGGATTCAACATGGCACCTCCACAAACTTCTGATGATCAGTTCAGCTTCAATTAACCTCATCGGTGTTCATTGAAGTCATGGAGCACTAGCACTTGATGGTTGGCTTGCTATGACATGTGTTTGATCTCCTTCAATTGAGATTCAGTCATTTATTGCACTCCGACTTTAGTTAGGGTTTGGTGAGTCAATTAGGGTTTTGGTCAAGTGGTTAACTGAGTGTGATTGAATGGCTAAGAGTCAGTTAAGCTAGACTCACTCACTGAATTCGAATTGTCTCCTTAGGTATTCGAATTCTTCGTGGAGTTAAGCTATTGCTTGACATTGGTATTGTAATTATTCATTGTTTTTTAATATACATAG
>LPNX010104807.1:0-10763 GCA_001517045.1 Pseudotsuga menziesii | reverse complement strand
GCTTGTCTGTTTACCTTCTTTTTTATCTCTTTTTCTTCCTATACGCGATTTTTGGCTTCATAGTCGCGTGTACACATGGTTTTTACTGGGATAGCCGTGTATATATGCGGTTTTTCTACACACAGTCACGTATGCCCTAAGTTTTTCCTTTTAGGGGAATATTAAGTGTTGTTGGGTGAGTGTTGATGATTGCTGAATCTCCTTGGATACTTCTAGAGTCTGTGTACACCTCTGTTTCTAACCAAAGATGATTTTTAGTTTGAATTTTTTAAGAATGTTCTTGTCATAGCATTTTCCATTTTTTGCATGCTTCTTACTTTTTTGTTGGATGTTGGTGTATGTGCATGCCCAAGTCCTAGTGGTAGCCTTAGAGATGCACTTTGCCCTAGGATAGGCCTTGTAATGAACATAAAATAATAATTAAATAACTATTATATAATTAATAATAACTATTAAAATCAATATTAATTATTAATATTAATACATATTGATATTAATAATTAATAATTAATAAATAGTTATTAGTAAACAATTATAAAATGATGCATCCTTTCATGGATAATATCCAAAGTGCCTTTACGATTAATATATAGATGGCACTCACTTTGTAATCTATCATCATATCTATTCTATCATCAATTTATATATTATTATGGCTTATTTAATATTCCATGTCTTTTGGTAATATTATTTGTATAAGCGAATAATTATTTGCTTCAAGTGGTATCAGAGCCTCGTTGGTTGATTCGGACTTTGGCCTTAATTCTCAGACCTTGTCTGATTTTTGGCTTATAGCCTTATTTTAGGGCTTCCCTAAAATATTGGACATTGTCCAAAAGAAAAAGAAAAACGTAAAAAAAAAGAAGAAAAAAAAGTTAAGAAAAAAAAGATAAAAGGAAAAGAAAAAAAAAGAGAGAGTAAAAGTGAAACCACACTTGGTTTCTTAAAGTCGGTTTGAGTTTGAATATAAAAGTGCAAAATAATTACTAGTAAAGAGTAAGTGAGATTTGAACTTAGGTGGGGAATGTAACACTCATTCCTCCCAACCACCCAATCTACTCACATTTTTACAAACTATTGGAAAAAAAGAAGGAGATATTGATTAAACTTCAAAGAAAACTCAAGAATATGGATTTTAATATTGAAAAGAAGCAAAATTTTTCTATCACCTTACAAAAAAATGTTTCAATATTATTTAGAATTAAAGGGACACTTGCAGGGAATGATATCACCATTTATATCGCACCTGCTAAAAGAAATAATTATATTAGTACTGAATTCGCTAACCATTTAGTGATTCCCGAGTCAAATATAAGGGAAGAGCTAGACTTTTTGGACAAAAAACGAACGAAATTAAGTGGCTTACAACTAAGTGTTGGAGATTATATGGTCACATCGAAATTCATTGTTAGTTCCTTATGGAGCTTTGACGATGACATAATTTTGGGTTTACCTTGGATAAAAACATTGGGGTTTTCATCTTAAATGCCGAAAAGAAGTTTCTGACATTTTCCTATAAGAGAAAGAGAATCACATTTCAAGATATTACAATGAAGTCAGAAATATAACCTCCAACATCTAAAGAATTCTAGGATATAACAAAGTTGATTCCATAGGGTAATAAGAAGTCAGAACAAAAGAAGCAAAAATAAGTTGAAAAAATTGTCACTAGTAAGGATGAAGAAATTACTCATTTGAAGAATCATAGTCAAGACTTGATCACACAGATTAAGAAATTAAAAAGGAAAATGATTTCAATCAGAGACAAAAAAATCAAGATATAAAGAAAGAAATAATTGATTATGAAGCGGAAATAATACGCTTGAACAAAATCATTAATGACAGAGATGAAGAACTGACACACATACGACAGAAACTAGAAGATCAAGAATCAGTGGTCGACCAGTATCAAAAATAGATAAAATTTCTTCAACAACAAAACAATGACTCTAAAAAGGAACACAAGTTGGAGATCGCAAAGAGTAATAAAACAATATTCAACAGTTCTGAAAAAATTTTCAGATTAAGAAATCATAACAAAACCCTGATTACAAAAATCAAAAAATTAAAAAATAGTAGTAAGAAGGAACACTCTGATAATGACTTTGAAGGAAAAATACTGGAAAAGCAAGAAGAAAACCAGTGTCTAAATAATCATAATCAGGAACTACAGAATCAGATCAAGGAGTTAAAAATTGAAAAAAAATCGCAAGAGGAAAGAATCGAAAAGATTCAAAATCATGAACAATCTACTGGAGAACCAAGAAGCACAATCCAGGAAAATGCATCCAAAAATAAAATTGAGGAAGTGAAGACAGTCCTCACCGTAGTCCAAAATAAAGAAGAACAAACAACACATGCACCTTACAGACATCCTAATTATAATCATCATTTTGACAAACGACAGGGTCAAAATGAATATTCACAAAAGACAGTATGTGGACATGCAAAAATATCGACATACCAAGCAACAATTGAGATGAATTGTCCCACAAAAAGATCTCAGAGCTCCGATAAAAAAATAGATCTGAGATGGACCACAACAGATACGATGCGACAATTCTCCTAGGGAATCCGTAATTCGTATCGGCTCATCTCCTCAAATGTCACAAATACAAAAGGGAAAGAATTTCAAGACGATAGATTAAAATAAATGAGACATTAATGTCCAATACATATTTGAGGACAAAGATTCCCTTAAGGGGAAGGCATTGGATGTACTGGATTCACTTAAGTTAAGTAAGTGTAATGTCACAAATGTTTGAGAGTGATTCTGAAGAAATTGGATGTACACGTAGCGGTAAGAGATATAAAGTAGATTTCGGATCTTCCTTCTTTGAAGACAGTTCAAACAGTACTAGAGAACAGAGTCAAAGTAATAGAGAAAGAATAGCAGGGGGTATCCCTTACCACCCTTATACCCCACAGAAACCAACAAGAACTCAGAATAATCACACAGGAACTCCAGCTAGTAGTTCACACACAGTACATACCACCTCTACATCACCTACATTTACACTGCCAAGTGGTAGTAATACAGCAAATCAGAATCCACCTCGTAGAAACAGAATGGGGGATGACATGAAATTACCTACCTTTAGGGGTACAGGGGCAGAAGACCCAGAACAGCATTGGTTCCTATGTGAAGCTGTATGGACCATTAAACAGATCCAGGATGACAATACTAAGCTTGTCTAGTTGGCCACTACACTTAGAGAAAGAGCTTTAACATGGTATATGAAGTATACAACAGCGCAGAACAGAACACTCACAGAGGTCAGGACCGTAATGATTAAGGAATTTAAGAAACCCAAGTCTGAGTCACAATGTATCACAAAACTTAAAGACATTAAATAGTTACCACAGCGTCAGTATGGGATTTCGATCAGAAATTTAAATCTCTTATAGACCAAGTTAGTTTTGAGTTTGCGTCGGAGCAGCATAAGGAATGGTTCATCGCAGCACTTCTCCCTCATATCAGACTTCCACTAATGCAACAGAAACTCCATACGCAGGATGAAGCATTGGAGATGGCAATGAAACTAGAGGCTTCACCTCTAGCTGAGACTAGTGCAGGTATGACAAATTTACAGAATCAGTTAGCCAATCTCACTTTACAGTTACATGAGATTAAGAAAGGAAAAGAGGTTGAACAAGAATTATGGTGTACAAAGTGTAAAGGACATGGCCATACCAAAGATAACTGTCCAGTATTTGTTGAGTATATAGCAAGTGGGGCTCCTAACCCCTTAGTATAGAATCAAGGGCCATGGTGTGAAATCTGTAGAACAAGAGGACATAGACCACAGGAATGCCCTTTACTTTAGAAGTATGTACAAACTCCTAAGAATTTAAACTGTAACTTCTGTAAGTCAGTAGGACATGATGAAAATAATTGCAGATCTTATGATCTCATGATAGAGAGAAAACATGACTTCTACAGAGTCCATTTAGAGACATCAGGACCAGCAGCAGGTCCACAGCATGAACCGGCTCATGATGGTCGTGGTGGAGGATTCAGAGGAAGAGGCCATGGTGGAGGCTTTGGCCATGGCCATGGACCGATTGTTTGTTGCAACTATGGAGCCATAGGACATTATGATAGGGATTGTCAGAACCCTAATACAACATGTAAGCATTGCAAGTCCTATGATCATACTATAGAAGAATGTTCTATCTTGATAGCAAAGATTAAGGATCCTAAGCCAGCAGCAAATTGAAATATTCAGCTTATCGCTACTGAGCAGAAAGAACCAGAACCAAGAGTCAATATTGTGACTCGTAGTGGTGCTTCTACTAGTAGGACATCGCAGGATGCCGAAAAGAATACAGGTTTGAAGTGGGTGCATAAAGCCACTGATAAATCTACACCACTTGACCTGCAGAAGAACAAAGAAACATTTCAGCAAGCTAAAACTTTCTTTACTGACCCTACACCATCAGGATCGCAGATATTGCCTTGTAAGGGTGTACCGCAGCAAAAACCTTGTAGCATTAGTCCTGTGCATATATCACAGGCTACCACATCTGGAAGGTGCGAAGAGGATGAGTTGGTAGGAAGTGTACAATCCTTCCTGTGGAGCTGCTTGAAACTTGTAAGAAATGAGAAATCCATAGGAGAGCTTCAATGCATCATATATCAGTATCAACAGTCTTCTTTCGTGAGCAGTACACAGCGCATTGTTCATAATATTATGGGCCATAAAAGAACAGGAAGAGAAATGAGACTCACAGCACAAATTTGCGAGTTTTAAATGGATGAGGTAATCCTAGATTTAGGATCAGAGGTAAATGTTCTTACTAAGCAGACATGGGAACAGATGGGTAGCCCTAAGTTATCCAGATCACCTATCCATCTGCGATTATCCAATCAGAAGAGGGTATCACCACTAGGTCGATTACCGCAAGTACTAGTTGATATTGATGGAGTTCGCAGCTTTGCAGATTTTGAAGTCATAGAAATTATTGGCGATAGCAGACCGTATCCAACTTTATTAGGTATTGATTGGGAAATTGATAACATGGTTGTTATCGATTTGAAGAAAAGACAAATGACCTTTGAGGATAAATAGATTCACGTCATCGCACCGTTGGATCCTTTTCAGGGTCCTCGATACATTGAACCTATCAGAGTAGAGGAAGATGTGTGTAATATGGAGAGCCTCTATCAGATGACTGCTAACCAGTGTGATTATATCAATCCCACCACAGAAGGAAATATTAGTTGACGATGCGATAGCTCATGCGCATCGGATTCGGATGTTGGTTTCAAAAATTGGTAGAATAGACTTTATGAAGTTTCAGCTTGCACATGTGCATTTATGACTAAGTCACTGGGATGGATTGGAATAGAAATTAAGGATATTCTGTCGTTTGATGGCTTAGCAGATGTCAAATACTTTTTACAGTAGTTTGAGCAGGAAATCCCTCATGAACAGAGGATGGCAGCTATTGACCTTGCAGTAAGAGCCACACTTGCAAGATGGTGGCATGCACATAAAGAAAATATCGCATCATGGGATGATTTTAAGAGATTTATGGCGATCAGATTCTCTATTGACAAGGACCGTTTACAGCAGAAATATACAGGAGAAAGTGACCCTAGGTCACATATTAAGATTTGTGAACAGAATTGGTCGGACATTCCAGAGGATGAATGGGTTCACCTATTCATTCACACTTTAGACACAATCCCAAGGAACTTGTACACTGAGACATAGTTGCGCAGAGGAACGATTACATGGCCAGTTATGATAGACAGCTTTCTACTCACTTTCACTTTTGAATCTGAGTATCCAAGCATTGATCAGGCTCTAGAGACTATAAAGACTCAGATATTTGATGACTGTACCCTACCAGTGTATGCTCATCCTGATTGGGCCATCTAGTTAGAACACGCGCTAGAGTGTTAAAACTTCGTAGAAGAGCCAGGTGATGAGGATGAGAATCCTCGCAGTATCAACATTCTAGAGTCAGAAGGGACTCATGAAGTTTATGGACCAAAGCTAGAGATTCCAGCTGTCATAGAGGCTATTAAGATTAAAAAGATCAATATTGGCACAGAAACAGAACCAAAGTTTGCCTCTATTGGAGACTATTGGGATGATGAAACGGTAGGACACATCGCAGATTTGTTACATGACTATCAGGACTTATTTCCCACTAAGTTTACAGAGATTAAGGGAATAGTAGGAGATTTGGGAGTCATGAGGATACCTTTGAAAGTGGATGCTAGGCCAGTTAAGCAGCGTCCATACAGATTAAATCCTCATTATAAAGAAAAAGTTAAGGATGATATTGATAAGATGCTAGCAGCAGGCATCATTGAGCTAGTGGAAGAGAGTGAATGGGTTAGTCCCATGGTTGTGCAGGAAAAGAAAACTAAAGGAGAAATCAGGATTTGTGTCGATTTGCGCAAACTCAACGACGCATCACTTCATGACCCATTTCCGACACCTTTTACTGATGAAGTTTTACACAATGTGGGAGGACAGGAGATCTACTCATTCACTAATGGCTTTTCAGGCTATCACCAGATAAGAATCTATCCAGAGGATCAGCATAAGACCACCTTTGCGACAAAATAGGGCTCATTCCAGTATATGGTAATGCCCTTTGGTCTTAAAAATGCACCAACTATTTTTTCTAGAGTAGTAGTTGCTGTCTTTAAGGAATACATCCATAAATTCTTAGAAGTCTATTTTGATGATTGGACTGTATTTGGATTAATCAAAAAGCATATAAGATATTTAAGGCTCATGTTAGAGAAATGTAGGCAATATTAGATTTCTCTTAACTTGAAGAAATATATATTATGTGCACCATTTGGTATTTTGTTGGGTCATATTGTTTGCAGACAAGGCTTGATGGTAGATCCCGCAAATATTGCCATCATTGTAAATCTTCCAGCACCCAACTCAGTCAAGCAATTGAGGACAGTGCTTGGTCATACAGGGTATTATAGAAAATTCATAAAAGCTATGCAAAGATCACAACACCTATGGAAAATTTGTTAAAGAAAGAAGTGAAATTCCTATGGAATGAGGAATGCCAGCAAAGTTTAGACACTCTTAAAGAGAAGATGGTTACAGCACCCATCTTAGTATTTCCAAATTGGAACAAGACATTTCATGTACATGTGGATGCATCTGGCATCGCACTGGGGATTGTCTTAACACAGCCAGGAGAAGAGGGTATCAATCACCCTATCGCGTACTCAAGCAGAAAGTTATCTACCACAGAAAATAACTACACCACTATAGAAAGAGAAGGATTAGCTATGGTGTATGCTCTACAGAAGTTTAGGCACTACCTATTGGGTGCCCCATTCAAGATGTTCATTGACCATTCCGCTTTAAAGTATTTGGTCAATAAGCTAGTGTTAGGGGGAAGGATCTGCAGATGGTTACTCCTATTTCAGTAGTATGATTTCGAAATTATTGTAAAACTAGGGAGATTGAATGCAGGACTTGATCATCTGTCATGGATAAACTCAGGAGAAGAACCAAGTAATTTAAAGGATAATTTGTGAGATGCACAATTGTTTTCTATCCAGATCGCAGATGAGTATTACGCAGATATTACACAATTTGTCACTACAAGGTGGGCACCAGTTGAGTTTACTAAGCAACAAAAGAAACAGTTAGTTGTTAAAGCAACATATTTCACTTTGATCGTAGGACATTTATACAAGTTAGGTCTAGATGAAGTCCTGCGCAAATGTGTTATGCCACACGAGAAAGAGGCCATTATCAGAGAAGCACATTCAGGTACCACAGGAGGTCATTTCGCAGGAAAGTCGACTGCTCAAAATATTTTAGCTGCAAGATTATGGTGGCCTACTTTGCATAAAGACACTAAGGAGTTTTGCAGATGCCGCAATATCTACTAGAGGGTAGGAAAACCTTCAAGGAGAGATGAAATGCCACTGCAACCACAGATTATGCTCCGAGCATTTGACAAGTGGGATATAGATTTCATGGGTCCTATCAACCCACCAGGGAAGCGAACTGGTGCGAGATACATCATCACAGGAACATAATACCTCACCAGGTGGGCAGAGGCCAAAGCAGTAAGGAATTGTGATGCTGCTACAGCTGCACAGTTCATTTTTGAAAACATCATAAGTAGATTTGGATGTCCAACAATTTTGATGAGTGATCAACGCACACACTTTTTGAATCGCACTATTGAGGCCTTGACGGAGGAATTTCAGATACAGCACCATAAGAGCACCCTCTACCACCCACAAGCTAATGCTACGGTGGAGGCTTTTAACAAGATTATATAAAATGCTCTTACTAAGATCTGTAACACCCAAAGAGATGATTGGGACCTTAGGGTTAATGCTGTGTTATGGGCTTATAGGAATACATGCAAGAAACTTATAGGTCACACACCTTTCATCTTGGTGTATGGAAAAGACGCTGTTATGCCTATGGAATATATTATTCTCAGTTTAAGAATTGCTCAAATTATCGAGATGGCTTATACAGATACGATGAATGAAAGATTAGTGCAGCTGCTTGCCTTAGAAGAAGACAGATTCATCACAAGATTTCATCAAAAAGTGCAGAAGGCACGAGAAAAAGCTTGGCATGATAGGCACATTAAGAGAAAGATTTTTCAGACAGGAGACCTAGTGCTCCTCTATGACAGCAAGTTTGTTAAGTTTCCAGGTAAGTTCAAGACACATTGGTTGGGGCCATATCAGATTCAGCAAGTCACAGAAGGAGGTGTCATTCAGCTCAGTAAACTGAACGGGGAACTTGTTCCTGCTTTGATTAATGGCAGTAGGCTTAAGCTTTATAGTGATAGCCACTCCACCTCCCAGCCCTAACTCGGAAAATTAAGTGGTGTAGATGTCCAGTGTAGTTGAAAGGAGGCATCGCACCCATAACTAGTCTACACCAGCTAAAAAAGTTCTAAGTAGGAGAAATCATAGCAGGAAAGTTTATTTTGCCCAAGTCATAGGACGATTGCGGAGTTTCACGCCAACTTATTGGTCTAGGATGATGTGGTGTGACATCGCAGCGAGGCGATGTTCCCCGTGCTGCAAAGACAATTTTGAAAGGGAAAGAGGGCCAGTCACTTCGCCTTCTGACAAGCAATTAATGTAGATATGACAGGTATAAGTTGTCCTAGATTTGGTAAATCTTGGTCGAGATTTTTGAGGAAAATTTGAACGGGTTTTCAGCAATTAATGAGGAGTAGGGCATGGGCTGTTGTCTTGTCCATGCAATAAATGCCGCCAACGGGTCCAGCCTAAGTGACCGTTGCTTCATAGATTACCGCCTTCATTACAAATACACAGATCATTCAAACAGAAGGGTTACTTTTGCGATTTCTAAGAGTTATATAGTACTTTGTAGAGTTTTCCTGTGCAGAGATACTCCAGTTACAGAGTGATGGTTTCCCCATTTTCCCAGTCGTTTCCAGTCTAGAGTATCACACCAGGTGGTTTATGTCTGAGAAGGAACCTTTAGAAGACGCCATGCGATGATTCAAGCATGGTGGCCTCGACTTTACGATGACGACGCCACCTAGGATTGTGAAACTAGGTGCAACACAGGTCAGGTAGATGCCAAGGATGAGGACTCAAGCTCAGATAGTAGAAGAGTCCATCCCAGAGCAAGAAGAAGAAGTTCATATGGCAGCAGCATACATTTTACCATGAGTCGAGGATGCACCAGAGGTAACCATTCCCAAGGGTGTTAAGTTTCCTATTCCACTATCGCCGATGGATCCTTGTGTAAAGGTAGATGGAGAACTGTTAGGATATGTGATTCGGTGGATTATTCATCTTCAAATTACACTGATTCAATATGGTACAATTAGTTATTAATCTATGGTTTTAACTCATATGCTAAACATTATATGCACAGCCACACAGTTATAGCTTGGCACGCAGTTATCGCAGGAGCCGCGCAGTTGTGTGCGCAACGTGGTATCGCAGGAGCCACATAGTTGTGTGCGCAATGCGGTATCGTGGGAGCCGCGTAGGTTGTGGATGGGCCGCACAGCACAGTATCGCATGGGCCGCACAGTTGTAGCATGGGCCATGCAGTTTTGTGCACCATCAAGTTGGACATGGAATGGTTCATGGAGGTTACTCACATGCTACGACATTGGTATGCTGGGACAGCGAATCGGGCATATGGCGAAGACCTCATATGCTGCAACAGCGGATCGGGTATGTGGCGAAGTCCTTATATGCCACAACCTTTATATGCTATGAAGTTGATGGTGACATCAAACGGTTACATTACATGTGGCATATCCCAGTGGCGGTCATTGCAACGTGTTGTAAGGTAGCGTATGAGCGTGGAGTTGGTTGCAACGTTTCGGGGATCTGGAACGTCATGGTAACATAACGCTTGGGCCATGACTTGGCGGAATGGCATGATTCAATATAGCATATGATTGTAATGATAATCAAGAAAATAAAAGCTGTAGCGGGCGAATCAAACCCGTTACTTATCCTCTTTCTAAAAAGCGTAAATAGAGGATGCTGGCGACCATTCAGGAGGAGTAGAGAGAAGCAAACTGTTTTAGAGCACAGAGAATCGTTTCTTTGTTATGAGAAGCTTAGAGAGCTTTTGCTGCGACGTGTCTAGATGTTGTTACTGTAGAGGTCGACATTCTCTGTTATAGTTTAGCCTTCTTTGTCTTTGAATGCTAATTGTAATTCCCAGAAGAGAGGTCTTCAAGACTTCACACAACATTCTGTTTATAATTGCTGAAGTTGATTCCAGAACCATTTT